>LKNJ01003019.1:53266-90453 GCA_002120245.1 Maccullochella peelii | reverse complement strand
GTGTCTACTGACCCACACACTACGTAGCCACGAGGCCACGCCTCCTACAGTTGATGTTCCCTCACTGTTGCATTTTTTAAATATGCTGGGAGAGAGGGTTCTAGCTGAATCTGAGGGTGGAGTTACACTTTCATATATAAAGTTGCAAGTTATGTTATATGTGTGATTGTGGGCTGCAGTTGCTGTGGAGTGTATGTTGCAATATTATATCTCTGTGTCGTCTGACTTGGTGATATTTTCTTCTACTATAAGAAGAGTCAGGCTATTTCATTTATGTGGCTTAATGCTTGTTGCACCCTCTGTGGTGTCCATAGAATTTTATTTATTGTTGGTCATTGTCTGAGTTAATTCCAGTAAGGCTATACAGGAAGGCGGTTGTATATTTGTATATGATAATCAGTTGTATGCACGGGCTGCAAAGTGCCATCTATAGAAATGAAATGTATTGTTGTTTTGGATGTCAGGCCTCATGCTGCTCTCTCTGCCCTCCTGCGGCCGCAGACACACCAGCAACTCATTCTTCTCTGCTGCAGCTGATGATTTGGCCCCTTTCCTTTTATTCCATTCTCACAGGGTTTATCAGAACTTTTTCATGTGACTTTTGTTTTTCCTCTGTAATGGATGAAATGTAGCCAAGTACAATACTTGAAACAAAATGTACTTAAGTAAAAGTAAAATTACCTACTTAATACTCCAAAAAGTACATGTAAACAAAAAATGACTTTGTTACAGTAACGAGAGTAAATGTAATTCGTTACTTCCACCCCTTGTTATCGGAAAGTTTAATGAAAGAGTTCAAGGACATATGTGCAAACCCTTGTCCATACTTGTGTGTACTTTTCGCCTGGGGCTGTTTTTTGTGGTTTGGGCTAGGCCCCTTAGTTCCAATTAAAGGAAATGTTAATGCTACAGCATACAATGGTATTTTAGATAATAGTGTGCTTAAAACTTTGTGGCAACAGTTTGTTGAATGCTCTTTCCTGTTTCAACATGACAATGTCCCTGTGCAGAAAGCCAGGTCCATAAAGAAATGGTTTCCCAGTTTGGATTTGGATTTGGGATTTTTGGCTATATAAATAAAAATGGACTCGACTTAAATAACTTGACTGGCCTGCACAGAGCCCTGACATCAACCCCATCCAACACCTTTGAGATGAACTGGATTTCCACCAGTGAGCCAGGCCTTACCGCTCAACATCAGTGCCCAACATCATGAACGCTGAGTTCAGACAGTCATAACAGCTCACTTAAATGGGACCCCTACATTGGCTATCAAGGCTTATCAATCAATACAGCTGACCCTGGTACAACTTTTGCTTAGATGTTGTCCAGCAAGGCAGTACACTAACCAATCCAGTATGTGCAAGCATACGTTCCTGGTAGATTACTTTGTATCTTCAACAACGTATTTTGACTGTTTACATGGCAATCATTGCAATGGAGAATACAATGATTGCTGCCATGATAACTTTCCAGAGTTTTAAAATCCTTTTCCATACTATTATAAACCTGACCCTATCCCAACAAGAACCTCGATATTGGACGATTGCGCAAAAATCTTGAAGAAGAAGACTTGGTTAAAAACACTTTAGGGAAAAGTCAGCGAGGGGAAGTGAACTTCGGTCTCCTGAATAAAGGATGGATGAGCTACACACCAATCAAGCACCCTGACCTCCACACCCTTACTTTCTACCTTGCTACATAATGGCCACACAACTTCCTGCATTGCCACTGAACATTGGTATTGGACGTACACTGTGTCCATTTTATTAGGTACACCTGTACAGTGTTGCAATCCAATATGTTCTGCCATAAAGTCTACCTTCACGGTTCCTATAATGTTCAGGTTTTTTTGACACTCATTAATTCAATAATATGTTTTAGCATTGAGGTCATAGTTAGAGGTAGTGTTGCACTGAACTGTATTTCTAATATTCTGCCCCCCTCATGTATTTAAATGGGAAGGACAAAAAATAGAAACACCTCTTTTAATATAATGCAGTCCAGTGCCACACCATCTTTAACGATGACCTTAGTAATAAACTTATTAAATATACACATTTTTGACAATGTCAACAAAAACAGAACATTATAAACTTTGAAAATCCGTAATTTATGGCAGACCTGTTGCATTGAATTGCAACAGATTGTACAGGTGTACCTAATAAATTGGCCACTGAGTGTAAACAGTGAGGTGTGGAATCGTCCAGTGTGAACGTAATTCCAAGGATGCTGGCCTGTATGATCCATTTGTTGTGTTTTGGTGTCTCATGAGCCCTCAAACTTTAGGGATTTGTTACTGGATTTTATTTCATGGTCTCATTGGTACCTGAAGCAACACACATCCACCAATGTAGCCCTTTGCATTGTTTTAACGGAGGGCTGTTTTCAGTCTGACTGCCCAGTAATGCTCTTCTTGCTGAATGGGAGTAAATCCCTGCAGCCAAACTTTTGTAGAAAGCCTTTCTAAAAGAGGGGTGGGTGTAACTTGGGTGTAATTTGCATGTCCACATACTTCTGGCCACGTGGTGTATACTGTGATCATGTGTGTGTGCATGTTTCAGGCCTTCAGAGGAAGTTTTGTATTGAGAAAAGCAGAGACCATTAACCAGGCTTTACTTGGTTCTGCTGCCTAATCAGCCACTAACTCCCCTAGGCCGTGCTGCAGTAATACCAGCACCACAGAAGAGGAGAATGAGGGAGAGAAGACGAATAAAAGACAATGAGGGATAAATGAAGAAATAGTGGGAGAATTAGAGATGAAGAAGAATGGGATGATGAGAAAATGCTGCCAAGTAGAAGAGAGGGAAGCGGGCGGAGATACTGTAGGTCATAAGGAAAAGTCAGTAAAGGAATATTAAAAAGTTAAAGCAAAAGTGACTTGATTCAAAAGAAGAAGCCGTCTCTCTGTATTATCAATTCTAACACTAGACTCGGGTGCATTCCAGGGTTCAGCTTCCCACACTACACTGGTTTCAGCTCAAATAAATCCACCCGAAAACTAAATCCATAGATGCTATCGCTGTAGACTTTTAACAGTTTAGTCAATATTTGAGGGCAGAAAACCATTAGTCTGGGGTGTAGCAAGGTCTGGCCAGTTTGGATAAATGTATTATCATATAATTTTTGCCTTTTAAGAAGGAAGAAAAGGTCACATACGAATTACAAACAATGTATTTAGTCAAAATGAAAACAAGAGAAAACTACCTCCCAATCTATACATAACGTAGACTTAATTCCACTGTTTTTGGTTAATGTCTGCCCAGGCATTCTCCCATTCTCTGTCACTCTAGTCATTGCTTTAAGAAAAATCTAAATTCCCCATGAGCACCTATCACAAGACCACAAAACAAAAGAAAACTGTTTTAGGGTGGATTTTGAGAGTAGTAATGCAGTTGGAAGCTCCCCCCCCCCCCACTCACTTCATCATCATTCAACTCTCTTCTCTCCCCAGTGTTTGTGCTTGACCTCCACTGAAGCCACCTACACTTTCTATACACTCACCCATAAAGCTTTGGCTAGTGTTTGGCAATCTCTCTCTTCCATCTGCCCTTCTCTTTTGTCTGTTACTTTGAGCATGTGTGTCCTTGAATACTGATGATAGAATATGATGAAATCTATCAGTTGCGTTTGTTGTGCTTTGCCTTAGGCTACGTGTCTAATTAATTATTACCACCCAGGGTAACTATGAATTTTGAAGTCTTTGTTTCACCATGCATGCTGGTGAAGAGTATTCTGTTAGAGGGTACCTTTACATTTTGAATGTCAGGTCTGTTCCTTTGCCGAGTGCTTGTTATGTTGTGGTTTAATATTCTGGTTTGGTACATTTCAAACTAGAACTCAGACAGCACATGCCTGTGTGAAGGCTAGAGGATCATCTAAATGTGTTATTATGTTTGTACTGCATCTGGATCTACATCTGCATCCAAATACAAAGTGATTAACAACCATGCAGATCTTTGGGAAACACATATCCAGATAATTATTATGATTTTGTACAAGGATGGATTGTGCAAAATTTCAAGTTGGTCAGACCACTGAGCCATTTTAATTTGTCATGTTGCTCTAACGACAACTATAGGTGCAATGCCAGATATTAAAAGATTAATATGTGCATCAAGGTTAGATTGTCAACATAACTATAATCGATATTTCTATGTAACAATGGATCACATGAAAAAAAAAGTGTTACCCTAAAAACATGAATCATGCTTTAGTTAGGAGAGGATATTGTAGGGAAATGTATGTGTGTTAACAGTGAATGTTTTGCAAATACAAAACATATTTGCAGCCCTGTGATTGACCGGTGACTGTCCAGGTTACACCCCGCCTCTTGCCCAATGTCAGCTGGGATTGTCTCCAGTCCCCCGCAACCCCCGAGGTTATGTTGCCCACCAGTTATGGGCTTCTTTCCCACATTCAGGCATTAACCCCAGATGGAGTCTGGAGCTAGTGTAAGGTATGAGGCTAGTAAGACTAACACCACAGAGTCTGGCGCTGGAAAATCTGAAAAAATGGAATCTCCCATGGGGTTTTCATCTCTGGCAGGGACCAGGTGGTCTATTTCAATTCTTCCTTTGTGGTTTTGATTCAAAGGTATCACTATTTGTGACCATCCTGGGTTCCCCTGGCATTTGTGGTCCAATGATGCTGAATTATGACAACAATGATCGGCTGTTTGGAGATTAATTCCACATTTTAAAGGTGGGGTAGGTAGTATTTTTTCTGTATCATTGGGCAAAAAATCCATACTAATCGTCCAGCATATTGTAATTCAAGTGGTCTGAGAGAAAACCTCTACTTCTGCCCCTCCTCTTGGCTGTGGCAGAAGTAGGCTTTCAGGCTTCAGAAAATCTAGATCGTGACAGGAGACTTTGACCAGTCACAGGTTATTTCAGAGAGACGGTGCGTTCGTATTGACTGAGCTACAAATGCAGATGCACGTCCCTTCAGACGGTGAAAGCCTGATTCAGTGGCGGAAAATCCTGCAGAAAATCCTGCAACTTGTGATAAATCTCCAACACCTCCTTGGCCTACAGCGGCGTATAGTACAAAGCAACACGTCCCGGCTCCACACGGAGCTTCGGGCTCATTATGTTTGATGCCATGGCGCTGACGTGGCAAAGAGGCGTGATGACAAACAGTGGGGAATAGCTTTTGAGGGAGGGGCAGTGGTGTGCTGGATGGCGTTGCAGCTGCCTCTGAAGCCTGGGGCACTCTGCTCTGCGGCTGTGAAGTGCTGGAGGGGCNAGACGGTGAAAGCCTGATTCAGTGGCGGAAAATCCTGCAGAAAATCCTGCAACTTGTGATAAATCTCCAACACCTCCTTGGCCTACAGCGGCGTATAGTACAAAGCAACACGTCCCGGCTCCACACGGAGCTTCGGGCTTATTGTGTTCGATGCCATGGCGCTTGTATCAACGAGTGGCAAACAGGCGTGATGACAAGCAGTGGGGAATAGCTTTTGAGGGGGGGCAGTGGTGTGTGTGTGTGGTGTACTAGCCTCTCATCCCGCTGCTGGATGGCGTTGCAGCTGCCTCTGAAGCCTGGGGCGCTCTGCTCTGCGGCCGTGAAGTGCTAGAGGGGCGACTGTGAGAAGACAAGTCGCGGAGAGAGGGACCGGGGTCTCGGTGAGGCTCACGGCGTGGAGAGTGAACACTACGAGGGATAAGGTTTCGCAGGGCAACCCACTCCTTCTGCTGCCGGTCGAAGTTGAGGCAGCAGAGAGAGAGGTGGAAGGTTTTGCATAGGTTGCACAGGTTTTACCTACCCCAGTTTTAACTGTGGCCCCACAGCAACATCAGATTTAGGAGCATCTGTGATTATAGTCCAAATCAGAAGTGAAAAAAAAAATCTGATTCTGTAGATTCAAGTATATCAGTACATATAAACACATATTGTATGTAAACAATGAAGCCTTATCCTGGATATCTACTGTATAACCATTAGACACAGTTAGTGATGGTTAGCTGCAAACGTTCACTGGCAGGGTGGACTTTTCAACTGTTTTTTTACAAGCATGAGTACCTGTCGAACCTCGCCGTACACCCTCCTCCCCCTCCATGGTTTTACAGTGAGGGAATCCAATTACATCCAGCACCTAGAAAGACAGGGAGAAAGAGAAAAAGATAGAGGGGAGACTGAAGGAGAAAAAGAGAAAAAAAAAAAATCAATGACAATCCAACTGAGGTGGAACTAAGCTTGACAGTGCAGCTCCTTTCTCTGCTTCGCACTCGTTTTGTTTTTTCCTGCAGCGATAAACGTGTATGTCTGGGTGTTTATTTCACACAAACTCACCACATTAACCTCTGGAACACTCTCAAGGATTTTTAGGTTCTTTATTCATTCCTTTTGTTTTATCCCTCTTCCCCTACTTCTGTTCTTTGCTCTGTTTCTCTTCCTAGCGTTTGGTTAGCTCTCTCTGTCTCTTCTCACTGCTTTCATCTCTCTCATGTGTTTGTGGCTGCCTCCCTCTACAGTATGTGTCAGTGTTATCCAACGCATATGATTCACATATGTAATATTTCAACTGTCATTTTTTATCATTACTACTGTCCTGGTATTCAGGAGAGTTTTAGTTTCTCTATATGGTCTCTAAATAATGTTTTTAGTGGCGTTTCAACTGATTTTGGAGAAATTATTGAATCCTGTCAGTATTTTGTATGAATTTTGCCAATTTAAAGGATTCAGTATTGCATCAACTGGCTTTTGTCACCTCAATGCAAAACTATCTATTGACACTAGCTTAGCCTGGCTCTAGACCTCTGAATCCCCGCCCATTTTGCAGATTTGGGCGGGGATTCAGATAAGTCTGGGGTGGGCTCATTGACATCTGTGTCACTCGGGTCAGAGAAGCAGTCGACCAATCAGAGCCTTGTTGGCAGGATTAAGAATAGGGACGTCATCTTCCTGTACCAGATACAGAAAACTGCTCCTAGCAACTGCAGCTTCTGTGTCAACTGAAAATTACATCAGTTGAACAGATACTTCACTAGCTACTGAAATAAATCAAACCCCCCATCCCAGATGGAAATCAAATAACATGAAGAACATGTCAGGTCGGGTCTCATTTTTAAAAAAAAAGTATTTATGTACATGGGGTTTGTATATGTTTTCCATGGGTCCGTTTCACTTTTAGGTTGAGGTCATGACTTCAAGGTCTTCCACACCAAACAGTGAAAACAATTTCTTTATAGGGGCATTGCCATCTTGAAACAGGAGGGCCTTCCCCAAACCATTCCAATGAATTTGGAAGCCCACTATTGTCTAAAACATCATCATTGTATGCAGCAGAATTAAGATTTCTAGCTCAAAGGCCTAGCTCAAACCATGAAAAACCAGACCAAAAGTACACAGCAGTATTTGGACAGCAGTGTCCACATACTATTGGCCATATAGTGTATATCTGTGTTCAGAAATGTGCCCTAAGACATTATCTGGTCTGAAATAAGAAATTCAACATGTGATTTGAAAATCCTCAACACTTTCTACTATTTTCTTGTTAAAAACCTGTCAAATTACACCTTTAAATATATATAAAAAATGTGCCCTTTCCAGAATAATACATTGTTTCAAGTACTGTAGTCTGTGCTGTGAAGAACAGAGCTGTGGATTTCTTTCATGCTGATTTTTGAAGTGTCTTTACCTCCCTGTTCTCTCAGCTCTTACTTTCATCACTTGTCACTGGGGCTCTCGATAGACATACTGGCTAGCCTATAAACAATACATTAATGATTTCAGATGCTACTAGCACCACTTTGTCAAAAGAATGCCTCAAAGGTAATGTGTGGAGTTTTCAGAAAGTCGTTGTTTTTAGTGACACCGTTAAGACAATAGCAGTCAGCGCTGTTGCTCGTTCTCGTGCTCGCACACAGTGGGCACGAGCGAGCATCCTGGGCATCAGCCAAAACAGTGACATGACATACAGTAGACTGAACATGATTGATCGGCATCATGTTGATAGATGAGGTAAGTGAAGTTGCACTGTTATTGTAGTTTTATAACTACGGATTTATAAAGAGCAATATCGTTATCAGCTTGCTAGCTTGCACAATATAGGCTAGTGACTTTGAGCTAATCCATTGTCGTTGCATGATCCACTGACTGCATTTATATGACACTTAACGTTAGCTAGCCAGCTTTATCAATCGGCATTTGTCTAGCTTTCACCGAGAGGCTCAGCAATGTCAGCATAGCTAAATTTGCTGGATGATAACGCTAACGGTTAGTGAACTAGATGTTCATTATTGACGTGATAGTTGTTAGCATGTTGGCTACAAGGAAGCACAATTTAGGTGAAATTAAAAACTGTTTAGTGTCCCTGCATGTGAGTTCATTACCTCAAAGAAAAACTACATTTTATTTTTTATACAAGCTCATTTATGTAATAAAAGTACACGTTTTTTCATTGTCTTATTTCTTAGTTCTACAATGTCACATATTAACTTTTTACAAGTTTTTCAATAGGTATTTATAATAAACAAACTATGGTACTGTAAACCACACTCTCAGGACTTCTCTCTTTTCTGGCTCCCATTGTTGTCATTGCTCATGTAGCTTAGGTCATGTGCTTTATAGAGAGAGAGAGAAAAAAGCAAGAATTAGAATCTACATAACTGAGAAGTCAACCAGTAGGTAAATTCATTACATGGGTATACATCAGCAGAAATAAAAGTATAAGCATGGGTGTCATTTTGGCAGGGGAAAAAATCAGGCTGATGATATATTCATTGAAATAAAATGACTTTACAGTGGCATATAATCCACAGAATAGGAGATTGAGCATGAGAGGTAACAAACAGTATTGGAGATAAATGTCAAGGTTCTGTAGGTCTAGTTTTCTGTGGTTTGTTTTCTGGTTTCCTGTGTGTCCCTGCCCGTGTGTGATTACCTGTGATTGTCTTCACCTGCTCTCCCTGTGCTCACCTGCTCCTGGTTTCTTCGTTAGTCTGTCAGTATTTATACTAGTCTGTTTCCTTTAGTCTTCGTCTATTCATTAATACATTACATACTGTACCTTTGCTGATGTGAGGGTTTACAGAGAGGGTAAAATAAACAAGTCTTTTCAAGGTGCTCTTGCAGCACTGTATTCACAGAATGAGGCGTAGAGTAATTTCTGGGTAATAAATCATTTCAAGGGGAAGGAAAGTTAGAAATGTTATAAATTAACATTTACCCAATCAGTTTTAATTTTAAACAACAAAAGATAAATTCCTCGGCCAATGGATATTGTTCCTTGACTTCTTCTATCTCAAAACTTTTGAGGCACCACAAGTCGTTATTTTCACAATTAATTGATTCATTGTTTAGTCTATAAAATGTCAAAAAATCACAATTTCCCAGAGCCCAAAGTGACGTCTTCAAAGATCTTTTCCAGCCAACAGTCCAAAACCCAGACTCTTCATTTACTGTCAGAAATGACAAAGAAAAGCAGCAAATCCTTACATTTAAGAAGCTGGAACCAGCAAATGTTTGAATTCGCACGTCAATATATTTTTTCGAGTACCTTCACACTGAACGCGAATATTACACGGTGAGAAAGCGATGTCTTTTTTTTTTTTCAGAATGAGGTCAATTTTTCTGAGACTTTGCACGGTGAATAAAGGCATCAACCAATTATGTTGTGCGGAACAGACGTCACGTTACAACTCCAGACCTGTTGTTTGTGTCTGTCATCACACTGTGTTATATGAAAAAGGGCACAAAAATTATAAATACTGAACTCAAGGACAACGTGTGGAGCAGCACCGCCGGATGCAGGATAGCGAGGAGCTGAATTAGTTTACTTTTGGATGTAGTAGAGTTGGTAGCAAGGCAACCGTGTCATAGCAGGTTTGGCTGGTCATATACGGGAGGCGCTTTTTACCTGGGCATTGCAGTAACATAAGACACTGGAGCATACATAGGCTTTATATGAGTGCTCCAGTGTCATCTATTTTTTTTCTGAAAAATGAGCTGGTGCGACTCTATCTATCTCAAATTTGCATCGCTGCCGGTATGAATAGTTTTGATGCGAAATATTCGCATGCGAGCATTTTGCATTTTCTGGTCATTTATTCATCATATCCCCGGTGTGTGAAGGCCTTAAGAGTAATTCACAAAGAAGTAAAAGGCAGACCAGAGGATTCCGGAGTCAGAGTCAGCAATGTGCAGTAGGTTTTCTGCGTCAGTGCTCGCCAACAAGTCGAACAGTCCAGTATTACCAGAGATGTCATGCTACTTGGACACTGGTAAAATACAGTTTGCAGCGCTGACAATCTCAGCCTCAGGCATCTGACAGAATGAATTCATCAAATAGAAAATGCTCTTCGGACCCCAATTTGTTCACTAGGTATGCATTGAATAATCACCAACGGCAATAAATACGTAAATAAAGGTGATTTCTAGGCCATCACTGGGTTATCCAGTAAAATCTGGTGGTGCTATATGTAGAATTACCGAAGTATGATGATTTGTTTGATTTGATGATTAGTTGATGCCAGATACAATATACTTAACAAGTCAATATCTTACTTAGTTTCATATATGAAATCTGTGATGCATTTGATAAAATGTCTAAAATATCTTTTATGAAATCTATCAATAAAAAAATGTATTTTAATATGTTTCTCACACACCTATGTATGATGAATATTTTATTTCACATTCACTGACAGGTCGGTTACTCGTCAAGCACCAATCACTGTGGACATAGTCAGATAGTTCAGTTTTAAAACATGATGTCATCCATAGCAACAGGTTCAGTGTTGTCATTGGTACGCTAATTATTGTATTTGTACAATAATTTAGCCCTTCAATAATTGTAACAACCCCTAAATGTACAATAATTTAAACGTCATATTTTCATTGGGTTTTTTTTTAGATAAGGGTGACTGTGGCAGAGGAGGCTGATTTTGATCTGTTCTTAAGGGATTTTATATGAAAGTCTTGTAGTGAAAAATTACAATGAGGATTATCTTTGTTTTATGATGGCTTTATCTGCTTCCTCTTTCATATTTGTAGTCGATGAGTTGTCATTTAGAAATGCTGTTGGTGCCACAAGAAATATTTTGTTGCACAAATGATTGCCAGACTAGCAACTATGTAATGACATCCAAAAAATGCTGATCTCTGCCCATTAGACAGCACTCCAAACACACTCCAAACACTCCATATTATTGCCTATGTACAAGGCTGGCTCTGACTATAAGGGATATGGAACTAACACAAGAGAAAAACAAAAACCCAACAAGGTTAGGACTCTTCTTACGTGGTTCACCTGTGTAAAATATCATACTCACCCAATACAGCTGGCAGGGGTGGAAGCATGTCAGTGTAAAGGCTTGAACCAAAGTTTGTGTGGTCAATGGGCGATGCCATTGCAAGTTAATATCAATGCAGGATAAGTGCTTACATTCATTGCATAATCTGGATGGAAAGTGTCCACTAGATCTACCACTCAGGTTACAAAGGGCTCTAAGTAGGAGTAAACATTACTAAACAAATGGATATAACAAAATTTATTTTTCCCAAGACCATCTGGTTTGAGAGAGGACAATCCTGCGTCATGAGTTGAATACCTTCTTTGGTGCAAGGCTGTTGTCACCATCCTTCATGCTCAAGAGGCACTTCACCATTAGTTAACATTGACTGAACTTTTGTGTGTGTGTGTGTGTGTGTGACAGAGAGGGATAGAAGAGTGTTTCTGCTATCATTTCGTGCCAGCAGTTGTTGCAGTTGATTCGAATAGTTTCAGCCTTAGTCTAGAACAGCATTAGCATGGTAGAACTTATTTTGCATTTGCAGTGGAAATGTTATTTTGACTGAAGATGATTATGTTGTGATGTTCAAATATGAAGACTATGCTGGAAGCAAAACAAGTTGCCACAGATGTATTTACAAACAGCAGCAGGGCTTGTTTTTTTTTAGCATATCTGTATCCCGTCTAGACACACAAATGTACATATTATAATCTTCTACAAAAAGACAATTTCGTCAGAGGTCAAAGCACAGGGTTGGCCAAATCAGTTTTAAACAAAAGCAAAAAAAAAAGCACAAAAACAAACTGACCTCTGCCCCATATGCAGAGGTGATCCTGGTGGTCCTGATGTCTCTCTGTGTTGAACTTGTAGCTACAGAGGTGTTTGCCAGAACACAAGAGTCAAGAGTATCATTTAAAAACAAAAGATGCTAAGAGAGGATGAAGTTGCATACAATACACGATGCACGAACAGTTATGAAAAAAGATGGAGCAAATACAAAGTGTGGTCACCTGCAGCAGTTTGGCTGTCAAAGAACGTTTCTCAGGGCACTCCTACACCCACAACTGCCGGTGTGATCGCACAGAGTTTTCACAGCAGACTGAATTCCTCCATCCACCACCCTATCTCAGCACACGCTGGGCAAGATGCATACTTCCAGACACCTACAGACAATTTAGAGTCTCCAGTTTACTTAGGCTGCTTGTCTTCTGCCTGCAGCAGGAACCCGTAGCTCCCAGAGGAAGCCCATGTAAACACTCGGAGAACATCCAAACTCCACAAAGGAAATGCAAGCTGCCCAGTGATTTAGGACCCAAGACCTTTTTGCTGTGTGGCAGAAATCCTGAAAGACCATTAATGTGGTATACTCTAAATCTATGGTGGTGCTGTCCTCAGACTGGAACATGTGCACTCTTGTTCATTCCCTACCACCTCATTAGTATAAACCTTGTGGCTTCCCCTGGTTATCTTTTTAGTGCAAGCCAATGAACCTTGCACAGCATGCAAGTATTGTCATGGATAATGTAGGATAATGTTTTGGAATGTTGATGAATTTTTCATTATCGATTTGATGATTGATTTGACAAAAATCCATGATAGTATTTTTGTCACATTATGGTAATTACAGTAGCCAGCAAGAGAAGGGAGAGAAAGCCAGAGCCAGCCTGAGATCAAGGCACAGAGAGGATCTGTACTGTGAAAGATGAAGTGAGGGGTAGATAAGCCTTACAAAGGGCTCCAAGTACAAAGTGAATGGAACTCTGGTATCTTTGATCCTGGCTATCTCTCTCTCTTTGTTTTAAGGCTTTAGCTTTCCAAAACCCTTCATCCTGGCCCTGTCGCTTAGCACCGTGTAGCCATGGCTAATGGCACTGTACTGTACTGGGGGAGGAGAATCAGCAGGTGGATGCTGTGGAGTGTTTATTTACAGTACGTGTGTGTGTGTGTGTGTGTGTGTGCTTGCATTCAGCAATATTTTGGCATGTAGCAATATGTTTTTCACGTTTCACTGTTAGCATGTAATGTCACTGTTTTTATGTGGTTACAGCATCTTTCTAATTATTTTAACAGCCTAGGTTTTGTTACCTAGTTACCTTTTTAAAAGTTACCATTGAAATTTGGCAGAGTCTATGCATTGAATTCAGCTCTCCATTCTTGGATCTGTAGTGTGGAAGTGGTGGGGTGTATTGGCATGCGTTCCTTTTCGTTTTTTCTTTTTTTGAAGTTTTTGCACATATTACAGACACAGGTGAAGTCGCTACTCCTGCCCCTTCTCTTGTTCCCTTACCGCCCTCTCCCTCCCACCTTCCCACCCTCCAAACCATTAGTGACTTATAAACATATTTTAACAGACAGGGACGATAATAGACAGACAGATGGACAGACAGGCAGGTGGACGAGCAGAGAGCTAGACAGACAGAGTCAGAGAGAAAATGTGGGTCGGGGAAGATAAATAAGTAAAATAACGGAAGACATGGGGAGAAACAATGATAGAAAGAAAAAAATAAAATGGGTAAAAAATAAAGATTACAGGACCAATGACAAGAATAGTGGTAATAATAATATATAGTTAAAGGTTGCTACATAAACAAGTATAAGGTGCAGAATGGAAGGAGATTAATACATTTCGTGACATTTGTGAAATTGATAGGGGACTGATGTGTTGAACTATGGGGTATGGCGTTATGTGGTGAGTGCCGCTAGTTTAGGGTATGAGTGTATACGTTTGTGTGTGTATGTAGGGGGTATTACTACACAGGCAAGTTCAGTGAGATTATGAAAGGGGCTGAGGTTCTTTTCAAAGTGTGAATCAATGCGTTCCTTTTCTGCCACAGTATCACCTGTGGCACCCACTACACAACACCAGTTCAGCATTTTTAAAGTCATGCATACCAATGGCTACTAACTCCAAGCTGTGTTTTCCCTCACCATAGTGTGAATGTAGTGTGTGCATGGGACAAACTCCCATTAAGCAGGCCTTTAAACCTGCGATAACTGATTTTTTTTTTTTTTTTGGTGACTTTGGGCAGCGGAAACAAGCTGTGAACACAACATTTAAGTTGATATGGCCAACTTGTTAGCAAACAGTCACTTATTTACACATCCAGCAGTTACGGAGCAACATTATCAGTCAATGGGAGTTGTCTTTGTGTCCAGCTGGCAAATCAAAGTCCAATATTCGAGGGGGAGCTGCAGATTCAGTTGATAATTCTCTGTAGGTTCGTCACTAGAGTTGATGTGACTTCTTTGCTGTTTCCCGTTCCTACTGTGCTTTTCAGTTTCCCTGATCTTTCGCAGTATATCAACAGCCTATAGAGAGCCCAAGTCCTGAAGTCATGTCCCTTTCATCTGATAATGTTTAACATGTGACAGTCTAGTGCTTATGGGAAATGGTGTCCATAAAAGGCACCTAAAACCAAAATATTAGATAAGAAAACAATATTGCATTCAGCGTCAGTAATTATAAGTGTCAAGATATAATTGTTCTGAACGCATTGACAAGGGCTTCAGTGTTCACCATACTTTACTAACAATGGAAAAGTTAGATTAATGGCCATGTCGAGATTTTTAACTATAGGCCTCTAGGTGATAATATATCAGTAGAGTAACAGTGACGTAACCAATTGCTGCTCTCAAAGAGTAATAATTACAATATTGCTTTAAACTGAGCAATGAGCTATTACAGCTGCATACCTTCCAATTTGTTTTCTGTGTGTTTGGTGTCACATTTGTCTACATGTATGTGGGTATCTGCATCATTACGGTCCTGATTTTAAACCTCTCATCACTACAAGTAGTTGCAGAGAAACACAGCTTGACCACAGAAACTGACAGCTGCAGAAATCTCTTGGGTTCAAATAGCACTCGCAGCCATGGCTCTGTGAGAGCGCGCCACAGATGTAACCATGTGTTTGATTTTAATACTTCTCTTCTGAGTGTAGGCGGCGAGGCTTCTTTTGGGGAACGCTACACATATTCAGCTTGACATCCACAACAGGGGCATATTTCAAGGCAGATGTTACGCTCAATAATTCACATATTTATTCAGAGGCAGCACAAAAAAGGCTTCATAAAACTTTCTGCTTGTGCCTTTTTAGAATGCGTAAATATGTGAATTATTGAGTAAAACTTCTATTCCCCATATGTTCCCACACTGCGGCTGCCATATTGACTGGTTGAGATTGTTGGTTAGGTGCATCCCACGTTTTAGCTGCTTTACCTGGGGAAGGCATTTAACTATTTCCTTAAAATTTTAATTGTTTTTCTTCCAGTAAGCTGAAGGCTCCGCAAGCTGCTTGTGCAGTGAGTCAAGAACTTTTGGGTATCAATTTCTGTGCAGCATGATGTACAACACCCTGCTAATAAAGTTCTACTTAGCTCAAACTCAACTCTGCGAAGCCTCAACTCAAATTTTAAATGCGGTGACATCCACATTTCTACAGGGTGCACTAACTGATGTCGTGCATTTGTAGCAACACCTGTGGCTCTCAGGATACTTTTTTGTTTTTAACTTCACTGGTAATATTTTTAATTTCTTCCAAGCATAAACTTAAAATATTAAATATCAACTTGCTTACAACAATTAAATCCTACAGAAAAATTCTACCCAGTATTCTAAGGACAGAACGACGTGTCTAAGGATTATTCCTGGATTATTACATCCAATGCCAACGTTCTGGGCATGAAATCATATGTAGCACAACTGACTTTAAAGTGGAAACAGATGACTTTTTAACCTCGGTTTTTATCACTCTCCCTCTTCGCCTTCTTTGCCTCCTCCGTCAACGGGGCTCCAGTTTACACAGTTACTCCGGTTGCTCCACCGTCCGCCATTTCCACTATGGGGATAGCTACCAATAGCTACTGGTGAAAACAAAAGACCTATCCTCTTCCTGTTTTGGTTGCGCAGGTGTTGACGCACTTACTTTGTGCCGTAAGTCAAGCCTTAATTTTCCAGACAGAATTGCACAGTGAAAGCAGGGCTTATAGGGAACCAATCTAAACGCCAATGCTGTCATTATTTTATAGCCATTACATTGTGCAATCAAGTTAAAGCAAAACACATCATCTTTCCCTAACCTTAAACATACTGCAGTTGTCATGCGCAGATATTGTAGAACGAGAGACTTCTGTAAACGTTGTCAATGAACGTATTTCAGGGTTTTACAGATACGGTTTTGAAAAAATCACAGTGCACACAACATGCACTTACAAAGAGACCATCACTTACATATCTCCATCGTGTTGGCCTGTTGAAAATGTCTTCAGAACCTAGGGTCAGGAGCCTGTCCAATCCTGTGTTTTTTAGCTTTTGAGAACAAGCATACAAATCAAGGCTAGAATGAATGTAATACTATTAACAGACTGCTTTTACTAGAACATGGAAATGTTGCTCCTGCATCTGAACATGAATCTGAAATTGGAACAGTCCAGTCAAAACCCAGGCGTCTGGCAGCCCTACTCTTCCATCACAGGAAGCAGAATGTCATACATGATGAATAAATGAATGAATGGAAACATTTATCGCCCTTGATGGAATTTGTATCTGCATGATGGGTTTTCAGAACATAAATTCACATTATAAGCCTATGCATAACAAATAAATAAATACGTATCATTGGGTTCATCAGAGAGACTCTAAACATCAACCAGCCACTCAGGATGAGAATGACAGTGTGTCTGAAACTAGTAGGATACACAGGAGATATATGTTGATTTCCAGGCCTTTGATATTCTTATCTGTCTGCTACTTAGTTTGACTCCATGTTAAAAAAACTGAACTAAACAATTCCTCTACAAAGGCATCAACGCAACTTTGAAGACACAATGAGGTGCTTGGTTTTGGAATATTACAAAGTATGCTGAGGTGACAATGAGGTAGTTTTTGGGTGTGTGCAGGCATGGTTACATGACTTTGTGTCAGCATGCGGAACTGTGTGTGTGCACGTGTATATACAGTATATATGTGTATATTTGACAGCAGAATAAAAATGTCCTGGCAGCTCGGTGGCCTCGAGAGCTCACTTTACTGTTGTTTTCTGTTTTATTGTTTCTGACTGAGATAATGATTTGACTTGAAAAGACAGGAGACAGAGATTAAAAAGATACTGTTGTGGCGTCATATGTAACAATTGCTTGTTCCTCTCTCTTTCACCTCAGGCCACCAGTTTCCTGTCAGAGACCCAATTTTCTGCTGAGTCACCAGAGACTCTGGACCCGCTTTTCAAGTTCCATGAAACCATTGCTAAGGTAGGACCACCATAGTTGATCCTACTTCTACCAATACAGTCTCTATGTCACAGTGGCTGTCATGTCTCCCAAATGTTATAACTCTGAAACAGTATTAACAGTGCGGTGCAGTCCTATACTCAATTAAAAATACTATTACGATGGGGTGAGGATAGCCTCAATTGAGCCTTTTTTCTATTAAGTGCAAAGCAAGCCAAAAAAGGAGGGTAAAGGGCAAATTCTCCTAAAACAAACAAAACAATATTCAGTCAGCGGTTCTTCAGCCAGTTGCTTCCATCTGCAAGTTCCACAGAAACTTCAAGAGACAGATAATCAAATAATTCCACAACAGACAATCTAAATGACGACATGTCTAAGGATTATATAGCTACTACAATAATCTCATAATATGAAAAAACTGAAAGTGCTTTGTCTACAACTCAATAAAGTTGTTATAATGATGTTTTTCTCTGTCTTGCACAGACGACCTATATGGTCGTATTTTTGGGGAGGACAGTCTCATTACAGTCATAATACTCATAATAATTACTACGGCCACTAGAGGCCGCCGCCTAATAAATGTAAATATGGGTCGTAATAAGCTGCTGCACAGACGACCTATGCGAAAATACAAACTCACTAGATGGTAGGAAATCTTTCCGTAGACATTTACATGGTGGGAAAAACCACGCCAGGACAGAATGCAAATAAACAAAGCATGATTTACCCTTATCAGGAAAGGTCTCTTACATTTAAGCCTGTAAAAACCATGTAAAATCTAGTAGCCTGAAAGATATGTAAAGGAGACTACAGTTTTGTATTGCTGCAATTTAACCTCTGGCCACCAGTGGCAGCATGTCCCCCCCTTTAAAGCAGCCAAAATCCTAACTTATTTAAAAAAAAAGTTCATATTTTAAAAATTCTACCCAGAACCAATTTTACAAGCCACTGAGTGACTGAAACATCTGGGTTCTGGGAGATGGCCACTAAGCTAACACAAACCATTCATATTGTGGCTGGATTAATAACAACTTAAATATTAAAATGGATCATTTTGAATAATTAATGCTTTAGTTAATTCTCTTTAAGGCGCAGTTCAGCCAAAACTAAACAGTTCTTTCATATTCATCTTTATCTCCCAGGACTCATATCAACCAAAACACCAGTAAAGTTTCCATGTTCACGTATCAGTATAACTCCAGGAAGGTTCATGATACTTTCCTGAATTTCAGTGCCCACTTTTTAGGCTCAGAAACGTGAGGTCACCACACGCTTTTATTCTGAGATCCCTGCATAGACATGAGCACTGGTAGCATCATTTTGCTAGCTGCTGTCAGTCACTCAGCTGGTGCAGCAGATGAAGCCATTAGGGTCATTAGCTAAGTAAAGTATGAAAAAAATCACCATCCATTTTAGCCATGACAGTCAAAGCCTGATGATATTCACTGGAGATGAAGAAGGCTGTGCAGGAACAGTCACTACTGACTTTATTCTCATTTTCCCAGTGAGATCGAATGAAGAAAAAGCCACAGATATGTTGAGCCATTTTCCATTCAGGGCTGCACATTTTCCACTTTGCACATTCAGGCATCTGGAGGTCACAAGAAGCATGGAGAAAAACACAAATGATGCATCCACTGCTAAAAACGGATCCACAGTATTCTTCTTTTTTCTTCTATTGCAATAAAAGTTAGAACTTAGTCTTTCTTCTTCAATGACTTCTCTGTAAAAGTCAGATAAAATACACACTGCTTACAAAATCAAATACAAATTAGGAATTTTATCTCAGCTAATAGATTGGACCTTTTTAAAATAACTTCACTGTTAGGAAGAATACTCTCATTGCTTATAAATGCCACCAGCTCACCACAGCTATTACCACTGTAGGATAGCTATCACAATTTACATAAGGCACAGTGGCATTTTCCTCATTTTTTATGGATGCCCGGCTCTAAATGAACACACATCATTCTAGCATGTCCTTACCTTCGCACCTCATATGTGTGAAATTACAGTTTTACAAGTTTACAAGTACCGCCCTGGCAGGAGAACTGCACTGCCAAGACTCACAAACTGTTAGCGAGGATAGTATCTCAACGTACTACTGTGTATTTACTACTCAACGCTCTCTCCAGATCAACAAACAAAGGAAACTTTATTCAGTATTATTCAGCTGAAAGTGGAGGAGAAGACAGAAGCAGTTTAATTTGGGTGAGCAGGATGTGTAGGAGAGAGGACAACAAGTTTGCACAAAAGAAGCTTTTCTTCTGGTGAACAGGGTGCCATCTGTGTTTTTAGACTCCTGTGGCATTCTGCCTGTAGTGTTTGCCTGTTTGATGTATGCATGATCCAGAGTGAGTCTGATTTATACAAGTGTATAGAACTGGGGCTGTGAATGAACTGTAGCACCCGTTCTGTCTGGGTCTAAGCCCGGGCTGCATTTCAGTGCAAAGCAGCTGCTGTTTAAATATGTTAGGACTAACTTGTCCTCCTGTGTCTTACCTTGTAATTGAATCTTGGTAGAAACCTTCTAAATGTATTAATTATTAAGTAGAATATTTAAAATATTTAAACATTTGCTTACTTTCAGTATATTATATACTAGGCCTTGGTGATAAAATGATAGCGATATGTACCGGCGACAGACACTTCATCAACAGCAAGAAGAAAATTGTTCGATAGAATGTTCGATAGTTTCACTTAAATGCATTAAATGCAAACCACCATGAAAGCACATAATGAATACACCCTGGCTCATAAACAGCCTATCATATCCCTTGACAGTGGAGCGTGCTACGAGTGACATGCAAACAGCCAATCATTTAACAGGTGTGTGACATGTGACACAACAACAGAAAATGAGTGCAGATGATGAGGAGGAAATTGTTAATAAAATAAGACAGGTCAGCTCGCCAGTATGGTAAATTCAATGTAAGGTTGTTAAATTCTCTTTATTAGCTTTTATAGCGGTCTTTAATAAAAATAGTTACTTAAAAATGATCGATAATGATCAATATCGACTGAAATGAAACATTTTATTATGATATATTTTTCAGCTATATCTCCAGCCCTATTATATACCCTATATAGAGCAAAGAAAACAGGGACCCACTCGTAAGAACATTGCTCATACTGGTGGTACCTTTAACATAAAAACAGACACACACATGGTTGTGACATGTGGAGCTGTGTTTGGCCCCAGGCTATAGAAGGATTCCATGGAGTGGCAGAGAAACACAGTAAGTTTGCTTATTGCACCATAAGCGGCACAGGCAAAGCCTGCCTTTCGGCAGTTGGATATCCATTATATCTGCAGTCAGCTGTCATTCCTGAATGGCCACAAACATGGCTGCAATATTTGACCTAGAAACCCTCTACTTTCCATAATCCAGATCTACTGTAGGTGTATGAAGAACTGAAGGCAAAACAGGTTTGAATGTGTGTGTGTGTGTGTGTGTGTGTGTGTGTGTGTGTATTCACAGTATCAGCAGTGTATGGTGTTATGTCCACTGTGCAGGCGACCTTCACGTCCATCCCATCCCTGCCGGACGGTGATTGCTTGTCTGAAAGGCTGCTGGTTGGCAGCTCATTTTTCTCTCTTGATGTTCTTATGACACCTCCTTCATTTTAGCAATGACCTCTAAACAAAGACAAAAAATAAAATAAGGGCAGGTCATTCTTGTGACTCAACATGCACCTGTACGGTATTGGCAAACTGCTTTCAACATTCATGAACATGGGTTTAAGGGGCTCATGTAGATCAGTACCACTACTGATATTTTTAGACTGAGGCTGCCGATAGACCTCCAAATCAAATGACAAAACACATCGTTAGTAACTGTCCTTCATAATGACACTTATAAGTGGTTTCTAATTTGACGCCCCGAACAGCAAAACAGCATAATTTGTTACATTACAAATCACTGTTGACAAATACATCGGTTTTAAGATCTGACAATGCTATGGTTAAGGCTTCTTTGTTGATTCCCATAGGAAAATTAATTCTTTGCATTTAAAGTGTTAGGAGCAGTGGGCACTGCCCACTGTGCAGCGCCCAGGGACCAACTCCAGTTCTAAGCCAGTGCCTTGGTCAAGGGCACTGACAGGAGAATAAACCTAACATACATGTTTTGATGGCGGGGGAAACGGGAGCACCCAGAGGAAACCCACGCAAACACGGGGAGAACATACAAACTGCCCCAGCCGGCATTCCAATCCAGGACCTTCTTGCTGTGAGGCGACTAACCACTGAGCCACTGTGCTGCCCATGGTTTGGATTAAAATAAGTAGGATAGATTTTAGGTTACAATAACACTGTGGTTTGGGTTAAAAATATTAAAATATGTTAAAATATATATACCATATATTATACTAGTATTTTTAATATATAAATATATAAAGATTAAGGAACAATCATGGTCATGGTTAAAAAAAAAAATGGGAGCCAAACAGTGGTCTCCCATGGCAAAGTTCCACATTTTGTGGACCACCCAACCACCCTCTCCCTCTGCTGACTTTGTGGCTCTATAAATACATCAGCTGATTTCCTCCTTTGCTCCCAACACACAACGGTCATAATTCCTATGGTTCCTGTCACTTGAACCTAAGCACAGTCCATTATTCAGTATTAGTATCATTACATATAAAACTGAAATAGTAGTACTGACCAAATCTATGTTAAAATAGTCTCAGGAGTAGACCTCACTGACTGTACCAGCATATAATTTCCTAAAATGCATCTTAAAACTTAAAAATCCTTCCTATGCAGCTTCCTACATTTGCTGGGTGTTTCCAACATACATCCCCTTTTGCATATACAGCATAGGCACTGCAACCCAACAGATCAGTTGTAGGATTTGCCACTGGGGCGAAGATCAGAGTGGGTACCTGTGGTGAGGGTTCACTTGCCGATGCCTCTTGACCCAAGAGTTCACGCTTAGTGCTAGTCCTACTACTCGCCACAATGTCTGATGATAGTAAGGTGGCCTGGTGGAGAATAAGGGTTGAGCATTGCGTTGAGTATGGCGATGGGGTGATAGAGGAATCTGTGATCCACATGGAGCCATCTCGGAGTAAGAGGGGTCAAGTTTCACAGTTTGAGTCAGGCAGGATTCCTCCATGGATGTCAGCGCTTTCCAGCGCACTGAAAAGCAAGGTGTCTTATTATTGTTAAAATCATATTTCATTGTTTGTTTGTGATGTTATTCTCTTCTGGCAAGATTCAATTATTGTTTTCAGTCTTCAGTTTCCCATTAAAAGAAAATCAAATTATTTGTCCATAATGTAGTTCTTTTTCGCCTTTGTCAGAGAATTACTGGTTCCCCAAAGAAAACTCATATAAAAATGTACTTAATGACACAGCAATAACACCGTCATAAAATGTTTTTGCTGCTCCTGCTATATGTAAGACTCGTTCTTAATTGTGTAATTCAAGCAACAGCCAAATCAGTCCACTAGGTTTATACTTTTATAATATATAACATAAAATGCAGGATTCCTAATGTTTAATAAACTCAGTTCAAGTTGTTCCAATAATGTAAAATTTGTTGTGTTGTTTTAGAATTTTTGTAACACTGTCCTATTTCCCAGTGTACATAAAAGCAGTGGTTTTATCACACTCTTCCTGTGGATCGACACCTCCTGGCTTCTGTGATTTTTCTGTGTGTATGGTACGTCAGGTGTTTGCCACGGAAGTCAAGTGACAAGAGTCACATAACACGCTGGTGTGTGTTGCACTTTAGTTATGCATTAACATTAATATTTATGTAGCAGCTGTTTCAGCACCATGGACAGCGACATTGGGTTTCTGGGCCTGTGCGCTCACTTAAAAGACCCTGCACAGGTGTTTGCAGTTATTCTGATTGATTAGGTCTCTACTCAGACTGAAGTTGGGTGGAGCTGTGCAGGGAATAACATGAGGTAACCAAGCATAACATGGTTTTAAGATTGATAAACAAGTAAGTAGTCCAGAACAGGAGCGGGAGGGAGATGTCTGTACACACCCACAGAGTCCTGAGAAGAGTCTAAGCAGGCCGAATAAGTTAAAACCCCTGTGTACTTTGACTGTGTAGGGCCTGAGTGTTTGTATAATAACTGCATAAATGATTATATTAGCCAGATAAACTGCCAGTTTTGTAATACATACCTTGTCATTTTTATCATATTACCCTGAAGAGTGTGTTTATTTACAGAGATGGGCCGTGGCATCAGCGTAAAAGCTTTGATAAAAATGCTTTTGTATGTCTATGAGAAAGGTTGCAGCCATGGTGGGCAGGGGAGAAACAGGGTTGTCGTTTGGCCTTAATCATCACATCCTCGGAGATCAGGTAAAGTGCCAGATGTTATTTGTGCAGCTTGTAAAAGGATTGGAGGGGGGGAGCACAAAATGACATAAAAATAAAAGGCAGGCCGAGAGTATACTGACACAACATATCATGATGAAGGGCAAATGGGAGGTAGCTGTTGTTGATGTTATTCCCCATGTTAAATATTCAGAATAGAACGCCTGTGTGATCTCTTTTGTGGCTTGTGTGTGTGGGGAGGGGGTGTATGTTCAGAAATGTCAGGCAGTCTCAATTCTTATCAGCAACGATTCTGTCTGGAGAGGAGACACGGAGAGAAACAAAACACGCATACTTATGTCATTTTTTTTGTATATGTTCACCTCATAAAGATTTAGGTCAGATAAAAAGGGAAACATACAAATAGGATAAAGTGCATTTGGGTCGTTCCATTAGATTCCTGCTGCCCGTTGCACCAGCTATACACAAGTTCTCTTCTTAAGTAAGTTTGAGAAGTCCACACTAAACGATACGTTGAAACTAGTTAGTTTGATACTGAAGCTGTGTCGCTGTTTGGTTGCACTGCGGAGACGTTATGCTCATTTTAGGTACTCTGACGTAAAGTCCACACTAACCAAAATACTGTCACAGAAAATGATGTTTTCACTTCCTGTGGCCAATAACATTACCATGTTGTCTCTCGGCCTTTGAACACTTTGATACGCAATACAGAAGAGGCTAACGGCTTAAAATAGCTAACGTTAATCACCAAACAACAACAAAAAGGTATGTAAACAAGGACAAAGCATTATGATTAGGTGATAACTACACAATCTACAGCTAGGGCAAAATAACAGCAGCGACATCGAGTGGTGAAATCATCAACTCAGTCAACACAGGTAACGGTACCCTATTACTCGGCAGATGAAATTATATTCATTATAATTATATTCGTTATAATAAACACATAATGATATCCTACACTGAAAACAAAATACAGCCGGTATAATTCGATCCTCCTCATCCTCCAAGTTATCCCACTTTTCAAAACGATGCGCCATGCCAAGCGTTATTTTACGGAGGGTTTTACACCTACCTACTCAAGCCTATGTTGGTGCTATTTCAGCTGGTGCAACCCTTAAATTGTTAGTAGCGTGTAAAGTCTGACCTAGAAATTACATTCAAACTAGGCTATTGATTGTTTGAACTTAGCATAGCATAGCTGGTGCAACCCAGTACAAAACTGGTGCTTTCTGTGGAAACTCTGTGTCAAAGACTGTCATTTTTTCACTTAAAATGGTTGTCTGTCAAACAAGCCACATGAACCTATATGCCCTAAAATGTCTCCCATTTAAATACCATGGAAAATGCAATGTTTGCTTAAGGTGATTCCCCTCCCCCCTTGACATCATATTGGTTTTGAGTTACAATTGTTGTACAACGGAACAGATAAAACAAAGACCTCGATTATACCTATGGGGAAAGTGGTGCATTATACAAGCAAATAACATTTAATTACAGGATACAACAAAGTAAAATATAGCATGAATGTTGCTGCAGAAAACTGGGGTCATTAAAAACAAAAACCCAAAAGCATCAATGAACAGGAAATTGATGTTGCACTGCTCTCTGTGGTTTGAAACTTTCCAGCAAAAAAAGTGACCAAAATGTGCTCTCCGTTCACTCATGACAAAGGGGGGCAAGATATATTTGCTCATAATGAAAAAGTTATTTCTCCTCATTTCAGAGCTCAATTTCAATTTAACTTTGACCCTTAACATTGTGGGGGCCTAAAATGTTCATCCAATCTGAGTAAAATTAATTAGGTTTTAATTTAATTTATTAACTGATTTGAGATAAAGGGAAAAATACACCCACTTTTTTATTTCTTTACTAACTGAGTGGAGGTTAAGGTTAAAGTATTAAGATTTATATTTTCTTAAGTTTCATTTAATTATTTAATCAATTTAGTATGTATGTTTTCAATTATATTTGTGAGTCATCTGATAACCTTTTACTATCTTATGTTGGTTTCGGGGCTCCATTCTACCCGTGCTATTTTGCAAGTAAATTTTACCAAGCCAATTCTGGCCTGACAACACCATTAAGCACCAACACCCAGTCCATAATATCACAGCAAGTGCTGGACGTTAGCTGTGAGATGCGTCTGGCATGTGGTCTGAGGTGCAATTATACAGTAAGAGGTTCTGCTCATGAAAAGAGAAAAACTGCAGAATACCTAATGCAAATTATATACAATTACTCATTGTTGTCCAGTTTAATTATTTAAATTATATGAAAATGAATTTCTGGCCATGGAAAATTGTTCTCTACTGTTTTCTTTTCTTAGTTCATTTTCTTTTTCCACTATCCAGCATCAGTCTTTCCCAGTGTTCTCTCCCTCTGTCTCCCCCTCACTCACACACACCAACACACACCCACCCCCTTGCTCTCTATGGAATGGTCTATGTGCATTGTTAGTGTTGTAGCTCAGGGACTGCGCCTATGCTCTGTGTCCCTGTGCTCATTTGTCAAGTGCGGTTTTGGATGCAGCTTGGTTGGGAGGGTTCAGGGTGGCAGGTGGCAACAGCAGGCATCTCCCTCTCTTTCTCTTTCTCTTTTTCTCGCTCTCCTCTTGTCTCCCTATCTCCCTTGGCCTCTCTAACTGTCTCTCAGTGGGCAGTGTTCTCTGTGTAGCTAATTTTTTAAGCATGACGTTGTGTACGAGTTGGCTTCCCCTGACTTGGCAAGGCGAGGCTGGCATTGATCAAGCCAGCGAACGACGGATGGCGCTGGCACAGCCCTTTAATGGTCTCTGCTGCACACTGCTGGGCATACACATTATACTTTGGAAGGTCTGAGTGTATGTATGTGTGGAACATAGGCATTATGCCTGAGCATAAAGTTCCTTGCAAGTGAAGATGATGACATGTCCCCAGCTTATGGAATCCACACTACCCACATACAGTTTCAGTACAAGTCACAATACATCATTATTCTGTCACCGGGAAAATGACAGCATTGTTGCTTTGTTTACTCAACACTTAATACAACCTATGTTTAGGGTTTCCCAAAAAGGTCCTCTTGTGGCAGTAAGAACAGTCAGTACACCGTTGTTGCCATAAGCAGCCCTTCCCCTAACCCTACAAACTGTCAGTGTTGGTTTCTTTAAACAATGACCACGATCTTTCCCCAACCTTAACTAAGTAGTTTTGGTTGTCTAAACCTAACCTAACCTTGACTACAGAGGTACAGTTTTGGAAGACACTGACAAACAATGTTGTCCACAAAATAGGGCCACAAGATGAGAAAATGGTCGGGAAGACAATGACCTGCTTTGTCATTTAGGTTGGTAGGCTTGTACTAATTTGTTACCAGCATGCAATGGATTCACAAAAGAATTCTATTTTGGAGCCCAAGGTGCTGCAGGACTTCTCATTCCCTGAAGAAACTCATCAAGATGCAGACATACAGCACAGGGTGCCTGCAGGTGTTCAGGAAATGCCAAAATTAGGCGTCAACATACAAAATTAAAAGAAACGGAGAAATAAAATGTGGGATAAAAAAAGCTTGCTGTCATTGAGAGACCCAATGAATTGTACAAATGGAAATTTCGCCGCACACTTTCTGGCAGGCTCTCCTCAAAGGCATTTATGATGTTCGGCTGTGCACAAAAAAAAGTGACAGCAATAGTGAAATGTGAAGAATGAAATAAAAAAGCTTGAGAGGGAAGTTCAAATTCTGCATGCTCACCTGGCCAATCACTGCTTGGAATGGACATGTGTCTTGGATCGTCATTTCAGAAATTACAAAAATTGTCGGCAACAGATCCCTCAATTTCGACATGAAAAGTGTTTTATGACAAGCACCTTAATGCTGGCTACAGTTTTTGGCCATACCCTGAGTGACTTCTCTGCCTAATCCCAAGCTGCTTAGCATGGAACAGGTCAGTCAGATCCTTAGTGATGCTATTGATACCTTCAAAACAACAACAAAAGTTTTGCAACCAAAACAGGTGAGCAGAGAAACAGTGTTAAGGATAAAAGACTCAAGGATAAAAGACTTATCCTGCCCCATGACATTCATTTTTGACTGGTGTTTCCTCGTCCCTAGACATTTGACTATGTTTACAAGCAATTTATTTAAGTATCATTGAAACTGATTCCGTGTCCTTGTCTGTGACAGAAACACAAAGGGAAGCATAGAGAGAGAGAAAAAACAGTTAAGAAAACAGAAAGGGAGAGCGGAAGGGTAGATGGTAACACAGCAAACAGACTCAGCATATGACCATATAAGCCTGCAAATATAGATGAAGGTGAAGGCAATAAAGACTAAATAGCCCCAGATCCATCCCAGAGAGAAGTTGATTGGTGTAAACAGGAGAGAAGCTGAAGAGAGAAATTGAGGAATGGATGATTTAACCAAAGGAAAGAGGGAGAGAGAAAGGAAAATAAAGAAGTGTTAAGAGCCAGATACAGGAAGGATGTAGTAGAAGATGAAAAGAATTTTTAAAAACTGAGCAGGAAGTGACAAAGAAACAAAGATAACAGGAAGAAGACAACACTGAGTGATGCATACTGGGAAGTTATTCAGATGCATGGTGGTAAAAAAGATGAATAGTAGGGTATTTAGCACATTGTTTTCTTCAGGTCTTTGTTCATCTGTCTTCATTATTGAGTTATGTGAATCATTCACTTAACTTCCATTTCACATCTCAAAAAAGCACAAATGCCATCAGATGTGATCAGTAAAGAAAGTTTATTTCTGGACGGAAAGTTAATTTGAGGGTGATCTTTTACTCATAATTTAAGCCAAGAGTAAAAAGTATAGAGCAATATAATAAAACATTATGGTACAGTATTATAATATTATATACTGTATTATTCTGTTATATATAACCTGACAATTTCCATCGGTGAGCAACAAAAGGCATAAAATGGCAATAAAAAGTATGCATTGGTCTTTTTCACATCTAATACCACTTAAGTCGTATGGCTTGAAGATTTGCCTGTAAATTTGAATATTTCTAGAGGCTGGCGAGCCGTTTGGACCTTTTGGATTGTTTTTTTGGGGGGTTTGGGTAGGTGTTCAATGGATTGGTTTCTTATAGGAGCCAACATTTTTCAAGACCTCTAATCTACAGTGTAAAACGTTAAATCAACAAACTCAGTGTTGCTTGCTAGCTCCAATTATATATTCAAAACTCTCAAAAATACCAGCTCTATAACCAGATTGAATATGATGACGTCGACCTCCAGTATTAACCTAGTTGCTTAAAGAAATGTGAGCAGTCATACCTTCCCAAATATGCTCTTTTTTAACTTTTATAGAACATTTTGATTGCCGGAGCTCATAAAGTTCTCTACCTCTATTGGCCATGTGTTATCCACCATTAGCATCACCTCTGTCACTGAAAGAGACATTATAGTTTCTGCCCTCTGCTTCAGGGGCTTTCTGTCTATTTCACTGCATCTCTTTGAGCTCTATCCTTGCTTATCCTCAACATTAACGTCACAGTTGATTTCTAATAAAGACGAATTACTTGGAATGAGCAAATAGATTTCTTCAGGTTTACATTGTTAATAATTTACAAATCATACGCAAAGAAATGTCCAGCTCTTGGTCACATACACTATGAAATTTTGAGTCTTTTTAAGTACATTTTCCCTCAAACCCATGGGTTTCAATTGAAGCCGATTTGTGGAATGCAATTGCTTTCCAGCCTTGCCCACTGCCTTCTCGATAAATACTCAAGAAGGGGGATCATTAAAGCAGCCATAAAATGGAGCTTACAGCAGAGCAAAAAGGAGGAGGGAAAACAGAGGCTTTTCCATCCTCTAAGATCAAAGCCTTGACTTCTGTGTTGATAGATTGGACTTATCTCTGTGCTGTTGCTTGTAAGGCCTAAGGGGCTTTTTGGAGACAGGATTTGCCCTCCTTAGACACCGTAGCCCCTCTGACTTTTCCTAGGGGTCAATAGTGAACAAACAATTTAGAGGGTCAACATCTATAAATGTATTTCAAGCAGAAAACCCAGGGCTACTACACTGTCAGTTACCACTATGTTAAACATTTGCCCTGCAATGACCATTCTAGGGCTGTAGTCAACCAAAGAAAATCTTGGTTGACCGCTTCTTCAACCAATCGATTGGTTGATGGGGGAAAAAAAATTCTGCATGTTATCTCTTGATTAACTGCTACAGTTCACAGAGTGCACTCAGCACAAGAACTATCGAGACAGTAAACCATGGACGCAAAACACCAAAGTAACTTAACAAACTTACAGCTGCTCATTCACGCATACAATGTTTACCAACCAATCGACCAACCGACCAGAAGGTGTCAGCCCTAGACCGTTCAGCTTATTCTGTAGGTAAAAGCTAACAGTGGAGTTTACAGCATAAATACTGTTCACCCACAATTCCTGAATCTGTCACATCTTTCATTTTTTGTACACTGTACTAAGAAATTACAATTTTGGGAACAAAATGGAAAGCAAAATCCATAGGCCCCTGCTTCATGAAACCAATTTAACTTAAATTTCATCTCCATTAAATCCTCTCATTTGCATTCTGAGCGGCACAATTTACAATCGACAGGCTAGGGTAAACCGCAGTTTCACACACAGACTGCAGAGGCCGGACAAAAGCTTTAATGTGTGTGTCAAGTGTTTTGAGACTGAATAACTTCCCCAATCACACAGACCACCTTCATGTGTCAGACGGCGTGATTGCCAACTGTGATCAACCCAAACATTACTGTCCGTTTGGTTTAAATGCGTGCTCTTCACAACACTCAGTCAGTCACTAAATCAGCCAGTGAATTTGTCTATATGCAAGGGATTAACTACTGTCCCACCGTAGTTACCTTTGGCATAGGTTTTGATTTATCTATAGTATGTATAGATGGATATATTGTACATGATAAGGCTTTAATTATATCCCCAACGATAACTGTTGACTTACTTTCTTTGATTTTATGACATAGAGTGAGGGTGGGAAGTTTCGCCTTGTCTTTCAACTGAGTAAGAAACTATTCCTGTCTAATCGTCATGTTTATGCTGTTTCATTAACAGTGAGAGAAAGTGCCAATTATGAATAAATAGAGTAGAGTAAAGCTTTATTGTCCCCGAGGCGCTATTTGGCTTAAAGCAGTCAGTAATGATAAATACAGAAAAAACACAAATAAAAACAAATACAAAAAGTATGCAACTAGACATTGTCACTATTCACCACAACCATCTAGACAGAACAGCAACAAGTCTAGGGGGCCACCCTGTCATGGCCACAGCTTTGCAGTGGTATCTAGTAGAAATGTCTTTGCTATGCGTGTTACTGAAAGGGAGGAGATTACTAAGTCTTTCTTTTCTTCACTATCAATCATAAACTTGTTGGAGAAAACATAAGCAGCCACAAGGTGACCAATCACAGTTCTTGTGGTATCTCCACAGCTGCCATAGCCCCAGTGTGTAGTTATATCTTTGAGGTTGTGCACATCAGCTACAGCATAGCCTATGACAGCGCTACAGCGGCTATGTGGGAAGGCTCTGGAGCAGCACTGTAACCCTTTAAGGCACAAATATAAATCTCCTTTAACTCCTTTAACCTTTTCAGCCTGGTCAAACGTAGTCAGGCATCTTGGGATCCAGGATCATTAAAATGTATTGCTACTCTTACCATGCAGGGATCCACCGTAAGTGGGTCTGCCACCTGCTGTGGGGGGCACAACTCACTGAAGGATGACCAGACACCTGCATAATACAGACCTCACAATCCATCTTACCACCACCCAGTCTCAACCCCCAACCCCACCCCCCAACTCTCTCTTTCTTTCACCTCTCTGTCTACATGATTTTTGATTTTTGTTTGCTCTCCTCTGTCCTCTCCTTTCCTGTATGTCTACCCTCTGTTATGGCCCTTGTAGTAGATAAATACACAGTGCCAAACATTACCATGCATACATTAATGTTAACACTGTCAGGCGCTGCACCCCTATACATAATAAAGCACACATACATTTGTGTTCGTACATGCATATACAGTACACAACCATATAAAAATGGTCCATATTCATGGACACACACTCCACTATGCATACTTGCAGATGTGAGCACTAACCACAACCATACTGTGGGACTTCCACTTCAAGCTCAAAGTACTTGAACTAAATGTGTGGAGAATGGGAAGGCACAGGGCATGTAATTAAACTTGCCCACTCCATCAAGGCAAGTTATTTTGGGCCTGGTTTGGGGACAGATTGGTTAAGATGTCTTGAAAAATTCCATGCTTCTGAGTGACCTTCATTCTTCAGTTCCACCTTTAAATCCAAAGAAGTGCCTCATCGTAATTCAGGACTCTCACCTTTTCCACAACACTCAAAACAGACAGGCCGGTAGCTCTTTAGTGCTTTAACCAGCAGAAGGGTGTAGTATTATTTTATTTATTTATTAGTGTCCTACTGTCTACAAATGTTATTGTTACTGTACATATATATATCTAGATAGCAGTTTAATATTTACCTTGTCAAGGTTGTTGTCTTTGTATGTATGTTTACTTCTGTGTATGTACTTTGAGAGCAACAAAAAAAAAAACTTGTAACCTACACCTGGTCAATAAAGCTGATTCTGGTTTTGAAACAGCAGCTTGTTTCTTCACTGCTTGAATTAAAGAACATGACTGTCTCTGGGCAATCTGACGATTATCTAAGTGCCTTAGCCCAGTGTGTGAAACTTATTCTGAACCAATCATTTGCTGTCTTTCTGTCCAATGCCACAGTACTTCTCCTGCTCATTCAAAATACTGCAAAGATGTTTTGGAACGGTATCACAAAAATGTAGTCTCAAACATGGTCTCTCTGCATCATGCAACGAAATACATCTACAGTAAATCTCCTAGCTCTGAAGGCCACATCAAAACTTTTAAGCATTCTGTGCAAATCTACTCTAGCTTCAACAAAGTATAGATCCTATGTAAATTACCTTGCATTACCATCTGTTAGAACACCTTTAACGTTTAATCTTTCTTTGCTCTTCAACAAGTGCTAGACTATTGAACAGGTCATAGTGAAAACACATTATCCACTTCATTGCTGCATCTTTCTTTGATCAGTCTCTACCCGCACAGTGTAAATTAAGCTAAACTTTGTCACAGTACTGGAGTTGTATGGTTGTAAAACCCGAGCAGGAGGGAGATGGGGAGAGCTTTTGTCAATGTTGGACTCCGAAAGCGAGTGCAGACCCAGTGCATACCGAACTCGAAAAAGAAAAGAAGAAAATATATGCTCATTTTGGGCCTGCAGAAGAGAACACACAAGAGTGCTAGCACCAGGCTACCAGCTACAGCTTTTAGGCACCCACACATACTGAATTAATGAATGCAAATTAATATTATTAGGTTATTGCAGTCATTATAATTGTCACTAGAATTTAGTATGTTTTAGACAGAGATATGTGGATACAACAGATAATGTTATTGTGAGAGGTTAATATATATTTAGAAGGTTGTTTAGGTTTACTATTTTGGTATTTCCTGCTGTTAACTGTTTGATATTGGTTATACGGGACTCCACAATTAATTTTTTTAGTATAATTCAATTTAAATCCGGTAACAGGTCCAGTGTCTGCAACAGTCTCTGGCTGCAACATTATCTTTGACATTAAGCATGTAAACATGTATGTAAAAATGTTTTCAATATTGTTTAACATTGTTTTGCTAATCCATAAAAGTATTAACACAAAGGCTGGCTCCTTAAAAACCAGTGTGGTAGTAGGGCTTGATAAAAAGGCAGACATCAAGTGGGCCCACCTCACGTTCATTGATAGTTTGGGTGTGGATTCTTATGGCTGTTAAAAGTTTGCAGTTGTGTCCAACTGCAATTTTAGTCCGTTACAATGGATTCCAATTATGCCGTTGAGTTTTGTGGTCGAGAATAAAAATGCTTTCCGTAATGCATTAAAAACAGGGAATTCAACGGAAAATGTTGAAACACAAGTTAAGAGGATAGAAACCATTTGAAAGAATTAAATATAATGTTGTATCTTTTGTGGTTGTGTTTACGATGGTCACTTGTGATTTTGTTTGCTTGTGTTTGTCATTTCGGGAGGTATCATCTCTCATTGTGATAAGGATAAGCGTTGGAGAAACGTTGTTAGTCCACTTACTTAGATACCAAATATTAATATACTGCTATTTATTCACATAAATTAGTTCACATGGGATGTTTGAAATAAGATTCTGAACATGATAAATAGATGATGTACACCTATATATGGAGAGCGACAGACTGGAGGAAAAATGATAATATCTTTGCCAGTCAGTCAGCCAGTCAACTAGTGAGTCAGCCCGTGAAGAAGTACTCGGATCATCCAGTCAGTCAGCCAACCGGCCACATGTTCACTCTTAACAGCCCAGTTTACAACAGCCTGCTATAAAACACGAGCAGGTGACAGCTACAGTCACTTCAGTCTGACACACTGTGGAGTTGCTATGACGTTACTACAGCGGCAGTGTGCATCGCTGCGGTGACAAGCTTCTTTATCACCTCTTAACAGGAGGTAGATATTGTGTGTGTGCACGCACATTCACTTTTGAGAAAGCAGTGAAGCAAGTACAAGCCGTATGTATGCTTTGGTTAGGTGTGTGTGTGTGTGTGTGTGTGTGTGTGTGTGTGTGTGAGGTTGTGTCTATAGGTGATTGTGCATGTGTGAGCGACAGAGACAGGCATGAGTGTGTATGAGAGCTGACAGAGGCGTCCAGGTTGACAGCCTTTGTAATGGAGGAGAAGGTAATTTGTTAGACGGATCCTCCTCTGTGGCCGCCTGCATGTCTTCCTCTGTTCATCGTTCTTTCCATCGCTCTCCCTCCACCGCGTCTCCTGTAAATCTCTCTCAACCACTCTTTCTTTCCCACTTACCCTCCATCTCTCGTCATCCTTCTTGTCTAATGCTCCTCCTTCTCTCCCCATCCCTCTCTTCCTCCTCCCTTGCCCAGCTCGGGCCCTCATCCATCAGGCCTAATGATTAAGCTGCTGCCCTGCTCAACTGAGGCCCTGCTTCATATTTCCCTGAGCTGAAAACTGGCTTTAGCGGAGCAGCAGTAGAGCATGCTTCAGCAGCTGAGCAAACTGAGGCATATCCTTTATACAAGTATAAGTTCTCTGTTTAAAGAGTACTTACTCTTTGTTAAAGTGTATGTATAACCAAAATATGGCACCACACTGAGTAATTTCTTCATTTTAAAATCAACTGTAGGATTTCTTCTTCTGACCCATCTCAGTATTGATGTTTGCGGTTTGTTAGCCTGACATCACCAGGCCAATTCGCTACTGCGAATTAGTCTGGAACCTCTCAGTTCATTTTCGATTTCCAAGGGGCGTTATCAGCGGTTGCAAAAATGCCTCAGGACGCAATTGGATAGACCTACAACCAATCAGAGCAACGCAACATGTGACGTAGCACTGAGCGAATCCTGCAGGAAGTACGGCAAACACATCTTTCTCATCAACAAAAGCTTTAAGTGCAGTTGTTTGTTCTTCTTTTAGAAGAACAGTTGTGATTGGCCAGGTCGTCTGGACACCTGTCTGAGTGGGAGGGGGACCAGACGCATCTGCCAGAGCAAATAAAACATGAGCTCGCAGTATTTTGCACCAAAACTTAATATCGTCAGATGTGACCATTTAATACCAATCCCCCAAAATTATGTGCTACAAAAGCTGACCACAAAGACCATTCGCGAAAACCCTCACAAAACTAGTTATGGTTGCTAAGCTATGATTGTTCAATAGTTGCTTAGCAACCATAACTAGCTCATTTGTGACCCAAGCGCTCCGTACATTACTCTGTAACTTGGTCACATAGACTTCTCAGTGCAATACAAAGGTTGTTTTTTTTACCTGTTATCCAGCAGCAGTTTGCATCTTGAAAGGTATTTTCGTGATCTCACAGATGTTTACTGTTTGCCCAAAATGAGAATATATTTGCCCTATGTTTAAATCCAGTATTTGAGTTATGTTTTCTTATTGTTAGCATTCCAAACTGTTATTTTAGAAAAAAACATATTTTAATTACATATAGCTTTAGCCTCATCTTTTAGCATCATGTATTTGCACATTTAAGCCCCTTTCTTAAAAGGGTCAGTTGTGTCCCCTGTTGTGAGGGAAGGCGAGAAAATCAACTCAGTGCATGAAAGCAATAGCAGACGTAATTCCCACTGGAGAGTTCCATAAGGGATTAAATCACAAAGCATCAGTGGCAGATATCTCAATAGACACCACATTTTGGATGCCATCTGTCCTGTTGCTTCCCGAGTTCTAGTTTTGAAATGTGAAACCATAATGAGAAGCGTTAATCAAAGCTTGTGGGACAGCCATTGACCTCATCAAGTACTGTCTACAAGGTCTATCAGGGAACGGAGAACCAGCTTGGTCTCTTATCCTCCTACTCCTTCGAAATGACGACATGATAATAACTGAGATGAGTCAGGTGTTTATTCCTTTTCAGACCAGTTTAAAAAGTATTGTTTGCAGTAGGGCATAGCTTCCTGTTTTTTGCAATGCATCCTTTTGCACACAACACCATCTGCAAACAGCATTTGCTGAAAACACTCTGTGTATCCCAGTACATAACTAAGGCTCAAGTTATCACCTCAAACTTGAGCTACACAAAACTTTTCCTTCCCCTGGAATTGTTCATATGGATACCATTGACCTCCAGGTCTTTTAGCACCTCAACAAGGAGGTTTAAGAATGTTATCATTTCCATGCCTCTCTGCTTCATCACTCTTGTAGACTACAGCCAAACTGGGAGGAAAGGAGTTCAGTGAAGTATGATGCCAAACAAGTGGATTGACTGTTTCACAGCCATCATTGTACAAGACAAGTGGAAGTGCCAAGCTCTTAGAGAAATTGTCTTTTGACCTATATCTCCATGCCTGAATTCTTGCAGTCCATCAGCCTTACTGATAGTTTTACAACGCAAATATCTCCTGTAGAGTACTGGACGTTCTAAGAATTTGTGACAGGGGTGAAATGGGTACTTCTTGAAAAGTCTCTAACAGGTATGTGTTTCACTGTGTTAGTCACAGTGTCTATCTGGTGTACTTATGAAAGAAATGTCCTTGAAATAGCAGACATGAATTGTCAAATATTTTATCTGAGGCTTTCACTTCAAAAGCTTCACTTTCTGAAAAACTGACATTTATTCAAACTTTCTTTTTATATCTAAAGCAATTCTATCCCATATTTGCAAAGCTTAAACTTCTGAAACTTCAGTCTGGTACCAATTCTTGGGATAAAGCTTGCAATGGTGGCAGGTCCAAACTGTTAGGGTGTGGGGAGCAGGTGAGGGATGGACCCAGGCGCAGACAGCGGGTGGAGGTAACAAAGGGTTCTTTTATTGGGGAAAAGGCAGGAAGGGAGGTAGGTAGGCAGGCAGGGCAGGCAG
>LKNJ01003019.1:0-53232 GCA_002120245.1 Maccullochella peelii | reverse complement strand
CAGATGGGCTGGTAGGCAGGCAAGTAGACAGGCAGGTCAGGCAGACGGGCAACGCGAGACAGACTCAGAACAGGCAGGGAGGCAGGGGACACTGGACACTGAACCGACGAGGACCAACTGAAAAGGACAGGTATAAATAGGGAAGGCACTGACGAGGGGATGAGACACAGGTGCGGCACAAACACAGGTGAAAACACTGAGGGCTGAGACGAGAGGCGGGAACACGAGACAGAACTTCAAAATAAAAGCACCCAGGGGCTGAACCGTGACACAAAAACGTTAAAAACCCTCTTCATTTGTTTCTTCCTCTGAAAAACAAGAAAGCTATATTCCATTATATACAGTGTGTATTAAAATAGTATTAAGCCTCTTATACAATGTCAAATGAAAATAAATTCTAGGAATTGTTCACTTGTACTTAACGCATATAACATAAAACAACCTATTACTCGAAGATCCCCTCCAGACATGTTTTAACATGTATATCAATTGCTCTACTTTGAATAATAATTTGTATCTGATGTGTTCTTTTCACAAAAAAATCATCAATCATCTTGTTAAAATCTTTGAAATGACATCTACTCCTTCTCCTTCATTAAAAATCCAGAATCTATAAATATAAGGTTTCCTGCTGGACATCAGATGTCTCCTACTTCACTGTAAAGTCCATTCTCAGTGTGTGTGCGCTGGCAGCTTCAGGTTTCCACATCACACTTGTATAAGTTGAATACTGGACCAGGTCTAGCTTCCAAACTATTTGTGATGTCACAGATCACGCTTGTAGGCCCGCCCCTTAAAATCAGATTTTCACTGAGCCCATAGAAACTTTCCACTTTCAGCAGATGAATGTGAAAACATCCCTCTAGTGTCAAACTCTGCACATAGATCATTCTGTACAGTGAAGCTCAAACATTCAACTGGAGGAACAAGAAGAAAAACATATTTTTGAGTGGAGGGGAAATATGAAAATAAAGTTGGTTTTAAGTGACTTTGACCAAAAACAGACGAAGCTATTGAGAAAATATGGTGAAAGTAATATTTAAAAAATCAAATAAAAAATGGAGCTGCAGTTATTTATTGATATGTTCCTATAACGAAACAACAATTTATGTTTTGTGTTGGTATAGAAGAACAGAAAGCTGTATAATTGATATTGATATAATTCTGAAATACATTCATTGTCAAGTCATGCAAGGTGTTAAAAATTGTTCCTCATCCGTAGTTTAGACATGGTTTTGTTTGAAATGTTAGATGTCAAGCAGAAGACAATTTACTCCAGAAGGAAATTATCTGCAGACTATAGGCTGACAGCAGCTGCCAGAGGGGGCTATGCTAGAAAAGTTTTTTAATCAGATCAGAAAGAAACATGTCCGCAACCATCGTAATGCTCTCTGACACTCTGACAGAACTTGTGTTGGACTTGTAGCGCTGTCTGTTTCCATTTTCATCATCCACATTTCCTTAGCATGCTGGGTATGGAGGACCACAAGTGTCACGGAAATAGTAATAAAGCATTTCAGTGATTAATAAGTAATTGTACAATAAAAATAGGCATTAATAAATGTGTTTACAGATGTATTTATTAATCTATAAATAAATAGACTAAATTACTAAGTCATTTAGTATTTGATATTTTAATGGGCAATAAAAAGAGGAATTATAAAAAGAATTTACAAATGAAATATTAATCCATCAATAAATAGTTCAAATTAAAAACGGATTTACAAAAACAGCGTAAAACAGTCAATAAGGACATCATTTAAAAATACATTAATGAATCCAGACAATCTATTTGAAAATGCAGTTTAAAAAGAGAAATAAATAACTGGATACACAAATTGAATTAAGAATACAGATTTTAATCAGGCATTTAAAAGGGAAATTTCCCTTTCCATTTGCATTCCCATTTCCCCGCTGCTTTTCCTTTTCCTATTAGCTATTAATTTGCTTAGTCATTTAGCTTCTCCTTTTAGCCTTTCCGTGACACTTTGGGCCTTGTGCTGGTAAAACGAGGTAAAACAATGCTAATTAGCCATGGGACGTAACAAGCTCTCTGACTGGTTAGAGAGCCGCACTGCCTCAAACCCAAGCTATCTTTTCCAACACTGTTGAGGGGCCAAGACCCTTTTAGGAAATGTATGTGTTTGCGCTAGGGAATTTTGCCTTGGCTTTCACTCTCTTAAAATGTCCAACAGTGACATATCAAGAATTTTAAGGGACACTGGGTTATAATAGCTTGTGAGTCCTAGCAGTACTAGCTAGCTACCGTTAGAAGTTAGCTAGCAGTATGCTCTTCCCCCATGGAGAGATGGCTATCAGGGTCTTATGTCAAAGTCCATTTCTCTCTCAAATAGTGTTTCCCTCCTGTAAGAATCATCTCCCCTGTAGCACTGCGGTCAAGCCAGCCGTCATTCGCGTTTGCGTGGTCAAACCAGCCGCCCCTGTATTTCGAGTGCGCAATTAATCTAACGTATATGGTATAGCTGCGAAGCTTGCACTCGTTTTTAGTAGAGGCAATGGCTGCATTGCAACAGCATTGCAACAGCTTCACTGGTTTACATGCAGTGAGTTGCACTGATGCTTGTCATGGACTTTAATTAAAGTGACAATTATAATTTATTCTATACTGGGACAAACAATAAAGCCAAATCAATAGAATGGTGCATCTCTCTAGTAATGTGCCTATCACATGACATTTAAAGACTGGCCAACAATGCAACAAACACATCAACAGGAACGCAATCGTGAATTTGGGGGGAAACAATGCTGCCTTTTTTGGAGCATCAGTGTTCATTCATCAAAACTGAAAAAATAGGGGTCAACCTGCCATGATATGCATATTAAAGTACCCCTTCTTCGATATCACCATTTATTTCAACCATTCCATTACTTTTGCAACTGTTTATCCATTACTTTTAGCTGTTTTACATTTCATCCATTACTTTTAGCTAACTATTTCAACCATTCATCCATTACTTTATGCTAACTATTGTAGCTGTTTATCCATTACTTTTAGCTATTTATTTTAACCATTTTTCCAAAATTTTAAGCTAACCTTTATTCATAACTTTTAACTAACTGTTAACATCTCTGCTCCTATCAAATTATTGGAGCTACAATCTTTCCACGTACCTCCAAGCAACTTAGGAAATACCCCCTGGTTGGGAATCACTGACCTACAGGACACAAAATATTAGCAAGGTAGTTTAAATTGGATCACAAGCCAAATTTCTTGAGCAAGAAACACACCTAGAGTTTCAAGATTGAAAAGTGGCTAAAAGTAATGATTAGTCACCATTACTTAAGTTTCTCTGGTTTAACAGGAACAGGTATAGGTTGATTAAGCGCTGAATTACCTACAGCAGCAAAGTTGTTAACAATCAATCACTACAACAGCCGATTGAATACAAATACAGAAACACTGCAAGTCTCACAGAACACAACAGAAGTGAATTCACTCAATGGATTTTTTTTTTCTGCTACAGCATACATATCTGGTGCCGGTACACAGGTCCTGTGTTCTCTTTAGGGAGAAACATCTGAATCCAAAGGGGAGAAATGAATATTCATGATGGCACCCCCTGATGCTGTTAACTCTCTGTCTACATAGATGGAGAACTTCTTTCCCTGGAGCCAATCAAATGGCTTCATTTTAAGTTATATTTGTATAAAACAGTAATGTCAGTGTTCTGTGATAAGCAGACAGGCACATGGAGAGCCAGACAGCAGCCAAGCAGACAGCAGACAAGAGCCACATCCAGATTCTGAACACCCCACATTAGATTTCCTGCTAAAGTCTCCTTCTTATCTAACTTACTAACATGAACACGTCTCGTCCTGCACCTTAGCTTGCCACCAAACAAACATTCACCGGGGAGAAGCGCACTGCTAATCTCAGTTTGCAGCCTAGATAGCAAATTAGCTGCTCAGCTACAGCGCTGCCAGCTGTCACTCAAACACAGACCCTGACATGCCCCTCCGGCTGCTCAAAGGAAATGAAGCATTTTGGATATTTCTTCTTTTACATAATAAAGGCAATTAAAAACATATAGATATTTTTAAAACACTGAATATTTTTGACTGCAAAAAGGGATGGCTAAATGTGATTTCAGTTTCAGGATTTTAAAATTGCATCTCCAGTGAAACCTGCACATCTGACTGCAGACTGCATCATCACAGTTGGGTGTGGTTAGGTGTGGACTGTACGACTATGAGCATGCAGCAACTGCTAGACGGCATAGTGCAAGCAGCCTGGGTGTAGTTACTCTTTAAGATATACTGCTGATTGAAACTATAGCGCCAGGCTGTGCTTTGTTGCATTTGAAGCTCATTTGAAGCTAAGTCTCACAGCCTAACTGACCGACTTGCTTGTCTCCATTTCCTCTTGATTCTCAGATAGCTCCAAAGATTCACTAAGTCTTCTCTCCATTTTGCTCCTGTTAATTATTTTACAGAGGAGAGAGCTGGGCTGCTTTGATGCCAGAAGATGTCTTTCTTTTCCTCTCTTTGCATTAATACTCTACTGAGCCCCGTCTCCTCTTACTCCCACTCTGCTCTCTCTCAATTAGTCACTGCCGCAACCACCAAACCACCCTGAAGTGGTGTCAATTTAAGTCCCACTAAAGCCAATTAAAGGAGCCAGAAACAAATTCATAATTTGGCAAAATGGCACTTAAATTGAAATTGTTAAAAGATATATGCGAATCTAAACCCCGCTGATGACTTTGTGCTCTTCTCCTTCTCCTCAGGGGCATGCAGAAGAGCGTATGCCCACTCATCCCCAAATGGATGTGCACTCACATCAGCATACATGCCCCCACACACACACAGAAACAGACGGGACTCATCCAGGCACACAGAAAACACACACCTAAAAACACAAGTGTGCATGACGGACGTGTAGCTGTGCGTGCACTTTTTAACACCAGAAGACAAACTCTCACATGCTGTAGGCTGAGCTGGCAGGTATAGCGCTTTAACTTTTAAACCCCAAGTCTGATGAATTATTAAAGCACAACATAATTCAACTCGACTCCAATGGTGTCAAGAAACACCAATGGGTGAACACATAGCAAAACAGCCCAAGGCTTCTTTACTGCAATAACACGCGTGTGCTTCTATTCTTTTATTGTTATTACCTTCTTGTTTTTCATTCTCTTCATGCTTTCTTTTCTGCTTTCCCTTTTTACGCTGCTCTCTCCTGACAGTTTCTTCCCTCTTTTCTTTGTTTCTTTTTCTTTCTTTCATTTCATTAAAAAATTGATTGTCATTATGATTTAATCAATAGACGGACATGAAAATGTGATGCGGCTGCTCCCGGGGAGCTGTTGATGGAGAGGAGTTAGATGTTTGAGCGAGAAGTGAAACGCATCGGAGACCCAAAGATACGGGCCGACACACACACACACACACACACACACATACAGAGAGGCCTGGCTATAAACTGTATGGGTAGAGTCAGTGTGCGTGCTGTCATTTAAAATAAAGTATTTCTACTGGGAGTCAAAAAGGGGAGTTATCAGGCTCGGATGATTGGCAGGCAGGGGAGAGGTGAGGTTTTCATCGTAGTTGCTGGGGATTAAAGATGAATGTGGGAGGGATCTCTCTCCCCCGAGACCTGATCTGTGTGCATGGATTATGTGTGTGTGTGGGTCTGGGGGTGTGTGTCCTCTTACTGTCTCCATTGCTGTCACATCCGATCACAGCCCATCAAACCGACTGAAAGCTGAGCTGACAAAACTGTTTACACACACACACACACACACACACACACAAAGGTTTAAAGACATTTTAAAGAGACAATAAGATCCTCCCACCGCACCACACCTTTCCATCAGCTCTCCTTATTTATAAACTGGCCTAAAGGCACCGGGTGCGTTTTTTTAATTCGCACATTAATATATTTTTTTGAACTGAACATAAACTTTGTCATGAGTACTTTCACACAGAACGCGAGTGTTACGCGGTGAAAAAGCAACCTTTTTTTTTTCGGAACGAGGTCCATTTTTCTGAGCTGTTGCATGGCGAATAAAGGCATCAACCAATCACGCTGTGTGGAACGGATGTCACCTCACAACTAATGACAACGGCGTACCTGTTGATTGTTTGTGTCTCTCATCACTCTGTATTATATGACAAAGGACACTAAATTATAAAGACAGTGAACTCAAGGACAACATGTGGAGCAGCACTGCCCGATGGAGGACAGTGAGGAGCTGATGTAGTGGAGTCAGTAGCAAGGCAACAGTGTCATAGCAGGTTTGGCTCGTCATAATAATCAAATACGGGAGGCACCTTGTATTTTTTTACTTGACTATTGGTTTTTATTTGAGGATACAGAATACGGTATCTGCATACAGCCACTATAGGCAACCTGAAGCCTACTTGGCTTCTTGACCCACAGGGGGGCAGTCTAGAGAGGAGTGCAGTATGCTCTAAAGAGACTTACTGTATCTTAACATGGTCTGAGCACATGTAGAAATTTCTTGCCAACATATTAGCATGGGGTCAGAAACCTGATTTGATGTCAGTCAAGCACAGTCTGCACACGCCCACACAGTCCTGAGGAGGAGTCTCATCCACAGCTGGATGGGTGGAGCATGGCTGTGTAGGGCCTTTGATATAATCCAACCAGTTGTTTAATATAATCAAACAAATCTGTGCACATGTAAACTAATATTTCATGATCAAATGCTTGTGTTACAATTGCTGCAGTTATATTTTGTGGTGTAACACATTTTATTTTAGCAGCACATTAGTTGTTAGTTAGCCATTTACGGTACAATAAGATGGTAGCAGTCAGTACACGTTGTGTTGGCGCTGACAAGTGTTAATGCCAAGCGTTATGTAGAGCAAATGATCCACCAGGGACACAAGGATGATTTTGTTGTCTGTGTTCTCATCACTTCAAATCTGGGACAATCTCCCAAATCCTGCTGTATTCTTTACTTCCTTTTGCGATGCACACTTCAGTTGACTCTGCATCACTCTTTGAGTTAGAAGGAGCACCATATGTTTCCTGGGAGAACAAAGAACATTTGATTCTTTTAATGGCGCTCTCCACTCTTTTCCTTTCTCTGATGGTTTTCCTCCTCTGTTCTTTCTTCTCTTTCTCCACCTTTTTGTCTCTCTCCGTTCTCATGACCTCACCCTTCCCTTGCACCTTATTTCTTCTGCCGATCTCCCCCCTTCTTCCTCTGCTTTTCTCCTTCATCTTTTCTTCCTTTATTACCTATATCTTGTCCCCTTCTTTCTTATCTTTGTCTCCTCTTCCATCCATCTCACCTCCTTCCTCCATCTCCCTTGTCTCATCAATTTTCCATGCCTTTTCCTTATTTCCTACTTCCTCCACCCTCCATAACTCCTTCCCTCTTTTCAGGGCAGGTGATTCCTGACCTCTATATTACAAAAAACCGCCCTGACACACTTTATAGCAGTTGCAGATATATGGGACATGGATATTCATACTGTGCTCTCTGTCCGGTTATTATACTTTTCCTCTGTTCCTGTCAATGTTTGTGATGTAGTTGTTTGAATGCTGTAACGTAAGGACGTGTAAGGATTCTGCGTAGGTTAATTTATTCAAAAAGACCTGCTATTGTTTTGCTGACACACACATCCAAACCCCGGTGAGACAAGCTTTTATACAAACACAGCAATATGGAACCACTTGGCTTGGAAGCTGTGCAGTGAGAGTCAAGGTTGAGTGACTTGCTGAAGGGCACGGCAGCAATTCAGCACCTGGTTGAAAACTCTGAAGATCCAGTTTGTACATAGTACAGACACAACACGCAAGAGAAATGTAATCTGCACACCGCAAATGTCAGCCTACGTGTGTGTGTGTGTGTTTTCTCTGGATTAAGGTCAATAAAATGTCATATTTAAATTTTACAAGAACATACCAACAATCCCAACCAAACATTTTATCATTGTTGAAGTTCAGTAACACAGACTATATACATGACTAATGCAGACTGTTTTACTCATTGTAATGGTAGATGTGTGACATTGAAATTTCATAATTGGAAAATAAATAACCCTGAATTGCTCTTGAACTATATATAGAATAGCATTTAGAATATATAAATATATCAACAAGTCCTCCAACCTAAACGACAGAATAGGTTGTTTTCCAATGACTCCCAAAACGACATATATAGGCGGTAGCGTCATGGTAACAACAACACGTGGTTAATGTTGTGAAGCGGTCGCAGGTTGGTTAGGTTTAGGCACCAAAACTACTTGGTTAGGTTTAGGAAAAGATCATGGTTTGGGTTAAAATAAGTACATTAGGTATGTAACTTAAGTAACGTAGGTTACATAAGTTAAGATAAGTCACACGGGACACGAACAGCACGGTCTCCTGGGTGAAAGCCGTGTTGCGTGATCCATCATCCATCCATCCACCCCTACCTCCTCCTTACTTGGACTTTATAGGTCGCTGCCTAACAATAAATGTAAATATGGATCGTAATAAGCTGCTGCACAGACGACCTATACAGTCCTGTTGAAGACCGTTTAAAGAGATTTTTTTCTTCTGAGCCCTTATGTCCCCTCAAGTTTTCACCACAAAGTGACGCCCTCGCATACAGAGCATGCATTTGTTCTCACAACCACAAGCTACACTGTCAGCAATCTGTCAATCTGCTGCTGTCTATATTTGTCTGTACTGATTTTTGACCCCTCATGATGCACACTCACACACACACAGATAGGACCATCTGCTGTTGTAATGAGCATGGCTGAGTGCCGCCATTTGCAGTATCAATCTTCCAGGCTACATATGTCATGCAATGCCATGCAGAGACAGCAGGCTCGTGGGCAAGCCTTTATGGTCGCCAAAGTGTGAATTAATTAGCACCATGTCTGAGGGTTCTCGTTCACTTCTCCCCAATATGTCACGCTCTATGATCTAACAAGGCCTTGAGCAGATAAAAAGCACAAGCTGAACCAAAGTCACTCTCTGGCACATCCTTAAATTGTCCTTCAGCACATGAGCTGAGTCTGAATAGACGAAATGAATTTCTTCTCTGAATTGTTTTCTTTTAATCTCCTGGTAATGTATTGATGTATTGTGTTAATGTAATGCAATGACATGAAGATGAAAGCAAAACATAGATATTGTCCCACATCTTTTTAGTTTCTGCTCAGGGTTTTTTGACATTATGATTATCTGCGGATGATAATGAATCTAACGGCGGATTGACAGGTTAAATGTTTTCAGATTCATGTTTCTCCTTCACTGTTGTCACACTCAATCGTGGGTAATGGAGGTGTACCTCTGTGTTTATCCAATTAAAGCTTTGCCAATTATGTATGTTCATAATCGCTTGTCCCTGGGAGAAAGAATTTTTCTTTGATTTGGTTCTGTGTCAGTAAAATCAAGACACGCACACACATGCAGTGTGTTTGGAGAGAAGTACTGCCGGTGGGACCATCTGTTATGAAAGCTCAGGCTCGTTGAAGCAGGGAAAAGATGTCTTCCAGAAACCAGTTCATTGCATGTCTTGTGTCTGTAAATATTGGTCCTGGCACTGGCCATGGGTGTGCTGGCTATGTGTGAGTTCCTGCATGAACAGCATGAACAGTAGTGTGTGTGTGTGTGTGTGTGTGTGTGTGTGTGAGGTTTCTTTGTATAAAAGAGTATAGAGACTTTGCAGTTGTGTCAGAACCATAATCATAGCAGCCATATCTGGGAACATCATGAATTGCAGTGAAGAACTGGTTGTGCACAAATAATGTCTTAAAGGCCCTAAAAGGCAAGGTTTACACAAGTGTTTGGTCTCATTTAGATAATTAGTTAGTCATTTAGACAAGGTAACGGAACAAGTAAATAAAACTCAAGGTCTGACCAATATCTGCTACTTGCTGGTTAAAACATTGTTTTTCTTAGTTGACAACTCGTAATACTATGCACGTCTAACATATGAAGGATATATTTTCAGTATAGAAAAAGAAATGCTTGTACAAAATGGTCTCATCAAATAACCCATGCAGGGGTTCCGAATCCACCATTTCTAGACTCTTTAACCCCTCAAGTTCTGTAAAGAAATGATCTTGGGGCATTTTATCCACAGCTGATACACGGTATTATCACTGTTTAAGTTTATATGGTGAATGTCTATTTACACATCCAGCAGATAATGGAACAACGTTATCATTCATGTAAGTCCAATGCAAACAATCCTTTTAGCCCGTTTTTTTTTTTTTGTTTTTTTTTTACACCAACCCCTGATAGAAATATCTGGTTCTAGATGCTAACCCTAACCCTGTTATTACTTTGTAGAAAGAAATGGAAAATCCAAGTGAAAATCAGTTCAGCCTATGTGTTGCTTTCAGTCCATCCACTCATTTATTGTCCCAGGTCGGATCTGTTTGGGTGAGGCGTGCATCACTGTCTGCCATGTACTCTTTTTTTTTTTGATACCCTACCTATAGTATCAAAGTAAGAGATTTTCAAATCCACCATATAGGGGCTTTAAATAAATACTTCCCTATAGCTTTTATTAATACACTAACTGGCAATAGAAGGTGAATTTGTTATAGAATCTAAAAGGACAACAAGATCCCCAGATTGCCTCCCAGTTCAGTGTTGATGTTTTGAAACACAATTCAAGTGGAGTGCTGCTACTAGAATTATTTCCTTCCTTGTTACCTTCCACTGAAATTTGGAGAAAAGCTCTTCTTCAGCAAAGGAATGTGGTTTGCTCTTGGCCTAGAGGCAGCACACGGCTCATTGTCACAACAGCAGCGTAGCCGGCAGCTGAACCCCAGCTCAACTCCAGCCCACAGCTTTTTTTCATTCCCTCTGCTCGAAGACCCTGAGCTGACTTCCTCTCTGCTGCGATCACTATCTCGACAAAACGTGTTTTTAAGTGGGAGAAAAAGCAGAGATGTCCCTTCTGCTGTGGGCTGGTGTGGACACAGCAGAGGACGGTGGAACCTCGGGGAACCACTGTCTAAACTTGTCTGCGCGCTATAATGTTGACTAAGGATACACCAGACACCACACACTACATGTTTGAATGAAGGAACAATTCTTTCATCCAAAGCTGGATTGATGACAAAAAAAAACACACCCATCCACAATAGTGAATGAAGTGTTTTTCCAACAGTTCATGTACATGTTATGCAACTTTAGCTAGATATTGCTGTAACTCTAAGGTTGAGGTGCACTTAAAATTAACTAGTTTAACCACGTCTGAAGGCAAAAGTGTTTCTACTTGTTCCAACAACAACAGTAGCATTTGTTTCGATATCTCACTATGGGGTTGGGCCCCCTCGCGTATTCACAGAAACATTTACACCATCACTCTCCTGCACTCACTGCACTCGGTTCACGGCGAAGGCCCTTTGCCAAAGACCTCTTGGATAGAGACCCCATTGTCAACAGTTCCGCTCCCGAGGCACCCTGGCACAGCGTGGTAGAGGAGAATAGATAGATTAAATGCTGGAGGCTTGACGCTAGACATGCTAAACCCTTTTGGATTACAGTGAGGAGGAAGAGTTAGCGGGTAAGGACTTTCTGGTGTTAGATGAGGATGATTCTTCCTTTGTTCCCCCTGCACAGACTCTCAGCTCTCCATGACTGTCTGCTGCTAAGGGCGAGAGTGAGGCTGCACTGCCTCAGCCTAGCGTGGGCATGAGGCGGAGAGGCAGAAAATAGGCAGAAAATCCCTTCGGCCACTGTCGAGTATCAACTATTTGGCAGTTTTTCTAACGCTTAAACATTTTCTGACGTTTCTCCAGGGGCATCATGTACTGGTGACAACAGACAATACGACCACAGTGGCCTATATCAACCGTCAGGGAGGTCTGCATTCCAAACAGTTGCATACAAGCTGATTTTGTTGAGCGATGTCCATCTCCTCTCTGTGAGAGCAACCCACGTCCCTGGGATTCAGAATTTGGGTGCAGGTACTCATGGTTCCCAGAGGAGTCTTCTGACTTTGGCTAGCGCTAATTAGTAAATGTTAGCATGCTAACAGGCTAAACTAAGATGGTTAATATAGTAAACATCATACCTGCTAAACATCAGCATGTTAGCATTATCATTGTGAGCATGTTAGCATGCTGAAGTTAGCATTTGGTTCAAAACACAGCTGTGCCTCACAGAGCTGCTGCTGACGAGATCATCAACTGTCAGTCTTGTTCAATTTTGTGCCCAGCTAAACATTCACTGGTTCACAGTGATTTCATATATTTTTATATTTAGATTTTGTTTGAGTTCATGTAAGTTCAGCTGTGGTAGCTGTTTATGCTGACTACCCAGGTGTTGCACACATTCACACAAACTGGAAATGGAAAAACTTTTCCTTTGCACCAGACGATTTCTCTTAGTGAGGACTTGTTTTATCAGACCTGACCTTTATCAGATCTGTGTGTTTAAAACAGGGAATATAATATGGCCTCAGGTAACCTCAATCAGTAATAGCAGCAGAGCAGACATTTACCTATGTGAAAAGATTTCGGAGTACCATTTTATCACTTTAGAAGGAATGCATGTATACTGCAATGTTTGTTTATGCATTCAAGCACAACTTGAAAAGGAAAACTGAACACCTCCCTCCCGCTCCTACTGTACTTTACCATGCTGCATCTATTCATGTGCTGTCGTTACATAACTTAACTACATACTTTATGGTTTATTCATGAGGCCTATTTTGGCCCAGAGAACTGGGCGTCCTGAATCAGAGGAGAATCTCTCCATCTCTTCACCGGCCTCGGGGGAAAACAGGCAGGCAGGCGAATGAGATCGCAGACTCGGACAGAATTACCACTTCACTGAGAGAGAAAGAGGAAATGATCTCCCTCACCTGCTCTGCCTCTTCATCCACCCATCTGACCATCATCATTTCATTTTCTCGCCTGCTTCATCTGTGTACATGCGCCTGCGGGGATATGTGTTGATGTGTGTGTGCTGCACCACTATGAATGTTACGCTGCCACTCTGGATTTCTACATGCATGCATTTATGTAGACTGGCACCGGCAAATGATGCTACCAATCTGAATAGGACAGGAGTTGGCTGAGAGGCTGTGTGTCACTGAGACTACACTATAGCTTCTCTGTGTGTGTGTGTGTGAGAGAGAGAGAGAGAGAGAGAGAGAGGCTAAGGTAGCTAGCATGTCACAGGAGAGCCCTCTGCTGTTTGAAGTACCAACCACTCAACATGTCCTCTATTCTAGTTTTCCAGGTTTGTTCTCAGCTGCACGGTCTTTCAATCACATTCAATTTCATTTTCAGATTTCTCCATTTCTGTGGTGGTTATCAAAATTCAAAATGTTCTGAATATCTCTGACACTTAAGATTATATTTATGTAGTTTACACTTGAAAAGAAGCAAAAGTCTTTCACTAAATGTCTTTTATTACAAAGTTTTCTCACACATAGAACATTTTCACAATATCAGATATAATTGTTCCCCTTCTGTTTCATTCTGTCACCTCTTGAATATACACAATTACTGTGGATGTGGCTGCAAAGGCTGTTTGCAGCTCCTCACTGTAAGCAACAGGAAAGGACAAGTGGGGAGTGAGCAGACAGCCCTTTACCACTGCAGGAACCTTTTCAGGACATTTTCAGTCTCCTTTCCCACCTCTGCATGTTTCCTTTACAACATCTATACATCTATTCAGACATGAAAGTTATGCAACAATAAATACAAAAAAATGACAACTGTATTTGTCATTTTGTCACTGCATTTCGTACGGAAGTGTGTCTCAATCATAACTGTTGTTTTTGTATGGAGTACAAACAACATATAGTACAATACAATCTTTATAAAATATTCTTTTTTACCTGGTAGGAATGATGTGCAACACAAATACTTAAACAAAAGTCAATTTAATTGGCATTTAACTTTTGGCTTATCCAACTGTAATAACAAATTGATTTAAACATAGATGGGCAGTTTAAACAGTACTTTGGCAAGTACCAAATGATTCATTCTGCTTATAATCGTACATTCAAACATAATGTGATGCTTGTCTCCCAGACTGTTGTCATCAAAAAATTACAAACCCTCTGATTCCTGTCCAAACCTTTATATCTACCAGCGACCTTGGGGATTCTCTGAAATAATCTGAAATATACTCTCTGTAATTTCTTATACTTCCCTAATTTGAAATCCTGTTTAATTTCAACATAAAGATCCCAGGCTGACATTCTTCATTCATTACAGGACTAATTGGCCTGAACTTCACGGGTTCCTCAGATGGGGTTCAAGTGCAAGACGGAATGCACAAAAGGGACCTTTAGGAACCTTAGTTCCTGGAACTCTTTGGGTTAAATGAGGCAAGATAGTCAATAGCTCAACAAAACCCACAGATTGTGAACATGAAACACAAGGAGAACACGTCAGTTAGGTTAGAGCAGTGTTGTGAGTGCTTACATTATGTTAACTGGTAGATCACGGCTAGGGATGGCCAAGGTCTAAATTTGATTTGCAATCCAACTCTGAAGCTATGAGATAAATAAATGCAATAAAGTACCATGTCATCCCTGATCCAGACCAAAGCAAACAGTTTTCACACATGCTTGATTTAACCTTGGTCTTAGTTGACCATAGTGGATCCCAGCAATCACACTCAAATCCAACACAATCAGACCTTGTTGACTATAAACTAAGGTCTGCTTGGGATTTAGTCATGTGTGGCTTAGAGACAAAATGTAATAAAGAGGAAATAGAAAAACAAATGCAGCATGAAGAGAAAACATACACAGGGATGGAGAGAAAGTCCAAAGTGGACAGGGAGCAAGTGGCACCAGCAGCACATATTGAAACACAAAGATCATTTGGGCAAAGGTCAACTGACTGGGTGATTTTTTTCATAATGTCAACATATTAAAAATGTATGTAACAACATACTCCAGTCCAAATGTTAAAGTGGCATTTTAGATGTGCATCCTGTGTTTCTTTTTTTAGATTATATTACATCTGATATTGACTCACAGACCAACACTCATAGAGAAATCAGGATTTCAGGCTTGTGCATGTTAGTTGGTGGATTTATGATTGTTATTGTTAAGTTGACAAAGAAAACAAAGCTTTTGTAGTCAATTTCGTTCTGTCTTTCAGTTTCAGCGATAGGGTGCCAGGTGGCCCGCCGACCATTTTCTAATTCACAATGAAAACAAATTGTTCCACACTGGGAATTTTTGGTTTATACCAACTAGTAAATGTTCAATAATGTCCCTTGGCTGTTAAAGTTGCCTATGCAAAGATAATTGAGGAGAGCAAACATCAAAAGGTTGACAATAAAAACAGGCAATTCAATGAAAACTGGACAGATGAATCTGCCTTTATTTTGCCACCTCATACCAAACCTCTGTGTTTAATTTGACAGACGACAACTGCTGTATCCAAGGTTGCTAATATCAGGTGCCATCATGAGTCAAAACATGTTAGCTTCACTACAGCGTTCCTGTATGGTAGCACCGCAAGATATCTGATCAATATTATTAATGTTTGTTTATTAAGCGTTTATTACCTGGCCTCCTGTCATTTTGCAAAAGTGGCCCCCGGGCAAAGCAAGTTGAGTATCCCTGCTGTAATTACTTTGACCTGAACTTACCTCAACAGTAACACAAATATATCAATAAAAGACTGCTTTTCTGCCTGAGGAAGTATATGGTTTTTGATGCAGCTGCATAATATAGACCAACATACTGTGTACAGGAGAGCTGTTCCAGAGGTCACCCTATGTCTTGAGGGTCCATAAGCGGTGGATACGATATTTCACCCTTGGCTAGATGAATATATATGTAAGATAAATGATTCTTCTCCTGTCCTTCCTCTATACCAGGCAAATTCACAGAGATAATAGTGATGACAGTTGAAAGGTGTTTCATCCCTGAAATGTAACTTAGACAGATGGTACTGATTTCATTATAATCTAAAATGTCAGGTCATGACAGGAGAGGAGAGGAGGGGATGGAAGGTCATGACAGGAGAGGAGGAGAAGAAAAGAGGAAACATGGAGAAGAAATGCTAGTTTGTTCTACCTTCTACTCCATTCCAACTGTCATCTTTCCTTCGCCTGGATTGTCTTTTACTTTCTGTTATGTCACGGCCTCTTTTCTGCCTTTCTTCCCCCATCATTATCTCTCGCCATCTCTCCCTCGCTCTCTCGCTGCCTCTGTCTCTCTCTCTCCTCCGCCCTAGAAAGAGACGATCCAGAAATAAGGCCATAAATAAGAAATCAACGGCCTTTTCTGTCCCACCACATTACAGGCTTTTGATGTATGCTTTCTGCAGTAGTATTACTCACCGGCCTCAAACCAATGCTCTAATCTTTCCCCCTGCCAGATTGATTTCGGTGGCAGTGACAACAGCGCAGAGAGGTGCTGAACAGATCTGTACACTGTAGGCTATTTCCCAAATACTGGCAGAGTAGCGTTATATAGGGACAGCTGCTTAAGTAGATTAAGTGAGATGCCAGATATCACATAGGCACAGAGGTGTGAAAGCATAATATAGTTGATTTCTAGTTTTGGTGCGTCTTTAAATCTCTTTTTCTACTGATCTATTTTAGTAACAAAACTTTTTGTCACCTACAGGGCGGCTGTGGTACAGAGGGTAGTGCGGTTGTCCATCACCCCCAGAGTTGGTGGTTTGATCCCGGCTCCTCCTGTCCACATGTCGAAGTGTCCTTGGGCAAGACACTGAACCCTAAGTTGCCCCCGTTGGAGGCCAGCAGGGCAGCTGTGTCCCCATTGGTGTGTGAATGTGTGTGATTGGGTGAATTAGACTACTGTTAAAAGCTTAGATTACTGTACAGCGCTTTGGGAACCGTTTCAACGGTTGAAAAGCGCTATATAAGTAAAAGTCCATTTACCATTACCTTTTAAATGTATCATTTTTCTGTAGTGGTACCTACTGCCAAATGCCATCAAACTTTGTGCAGGATCACTCAGGGAAGGCTTCTAAATTTGGTTGACCACGTCTACGATTTGGCAACAAATTTTACTAAAATTGTATGGTACATCAGAAAACAAATGTTTCAGCTCATTCAGATACATTGCGTACCAACAGGCAAATTCACAAAGAATGGATTGCAGCCGCTGATAGCACCATGAATTGTGCATCATTTGCAACCGCTATCAGCGAAAGATGTCACGCCAATGATATCACAACACAAACACGGCCATAAAGTTTTGAGTGCAATTTGCCCTTGTTTTGCGTCTGATTGCAATTATCCATGTGGTAAAGTCGGCTATATTTGCGCCAAGAACGTTCATCCATTGTTAATTTAAAAATATTGATTAGAGCAGCTTTATAGCTTGGAGTAAGTATGTAATGTGTCAGGAAAAATGACTTTTATGTCACAATTCAACAGATATTAGCCAAAATGGCTACACACTGGAACTACTGGATCCTGATAAGCACCAACATTGATACCAACATATTACAAATTCATCTGAAAATGATCAAAAAATGAAATGAAAATGTTTACAAGCTACATGTAGCATCTGTGAGTGTGAGTGCTGTTTCCTCACCTGACCTGACCCTGTAGTGAGGTTGCTGGCAGTCTGCCTTTCTCAGTCCAGTCTCGGTCAGGCTGACCTCCAACACATTCAACCTGTGAGGGCCTGGAGAGAGAGAGAGAGTGTGTGTGTGTGTGTGTGTGTGTGTGTGTGTGTGTGTGTGTGTGTGTGTGTGCGTGTGTGTGTGTGTGTGTCACTGAGTGGATGAACTGGATGCTGAGGTTATCATCCAAGAATCTGCTCAACTGCAGACAGACTTGATGTTCGCCAGCCAGGAAGACACGCAGGTCAGCTGGAACACACACTCACACACACACACACACACACACACACACACACACACACACAGATAGCCGTATTGTACACTGACCTTTACTTTCTCCTCCGTTCTTCGGCTATGCAGCAAAAGGCCTTACTGTGTTTATACACAAGGGGAATTCAGCATTCCTTACATAGCGTCACTCAGGTAAAGATATACAGTACTCTGCTGCCAGACTGTGCTTTCCCAACAGGATTGGTATTTTGGTATTTTGTTTATGTCAGTTATGTGGTCAAATTCAGGAGGTTTATATTTGAATTTGGGGAAAATATTTAGTTGGGACTGGCTGGAGTTTTGTGCATTCTGTCAGAAAGTGCAGCTCTGTTTCGACTTTGTCTTCCTTGCACAGCTGCTCCTCTTTGAGGGTGATTTGGCATGAGTTTTTGTATCAGCCTGTCTCGACGGCCAGGCTGTGCTCGCTGGGTCTGTACTTTGTCAAGGTAGTTCTTTGTTTAGTGTCAGTACAGTGTGGCAGATTACCTGACCACAGTGACTGTCTTTTTAGGCTCAAATAGCACTGCATTTTGCTTTGAGCTTTTGTTTGTTGGTTGACTGTGATTGATTTGTTTCTCTCTCTCTCTGATTGTTTCCTCTTTACTATCATTTGTCCAATAAAGGCTAAAAATGTCAAAAATAAATAAATAAATAAATAAATAATTTGATTAAAACATGAAACTACAAATGAATACAAGGGAGATCAGAATGAAAACGCGGGGTTGGAAATGGTCTGTGTGCTTTGTACTTTTTCTACAGAGAATAGAAGTGCAAAAGAAGACGCTTTGTATCTTGTTGGATCCCAAATCTTTTTAATGTGTAAATGAATGTAGCTCAGCTTAAATCATGCATGTGATGTCCTTGGCTGATAAAGGTGATTCCAATTATAGCATGGCACTGAGAAATACATTTTTCTCACAATACAACGAGGGGTGTATTTCCTGCGAGAATGATACGTCTAGGTGTGGAAGAAGAGGATCGATACATCAATGATCCCAGCTGTGATTTTATACAGAGTAGTTGGTTAGAACAGTGAGCTGCAGTGATGTTCTACTCCAATAAAACTTGAAAAGTTGAAGCCATGCCAAGTCCTCTACCTGCTGAGAGAGTGGCCGAATTGGTGGCGCTGTTTGCATTAAGATGACAGACACTTCACTGCGAGAGCAGAGCCAGGCAGACACTCTCCGTGATTTGGACGGCGCTTCTCTGCATGGGGCGCCAGAAAAAGCAGGGATCTCCATAAATGTTTGCTCACACTGCAGCCAAAGGTGTCCCAATTATTTATTTTCTCCCTCACATGGCAGCTGTTGTCTAATCAGTATGAAAAGCAAAAGGTTGCATGGAGTCTCAGATTTTCAATTGACAATCTGGACCACAAAGGTGTGCAGTGCATAATCAGATGTGAGGCCTGCAGCGGCATGGAGGACAAGACACAACATGACTGATTGAATTGCTTCATCTCCCTGAGTGCCAATCAGAACCCAACGGCACATAACTGAAAGGTGTTGAAAACAAGCAGGAGAAGTGTAGGCACATAAATGGACATGATGTATTTTGTTATTCTTACTGTGGTGCACATGTACACATTTATTTAGAAAATTTCTGTCACTTCATATTGCTGCTGAATATGGGTTGCATCCTTGAAGGTGAAGAAAAACAAAACTGAGGAGCGGTTCAAATTGGGCCTGGGTTGTACTGTACAGCTTTGATATCAACACAATAATGCACCAGATCCTAGAGGAAGAAAAACAACCAACCAGCTAACAAGCGTGGTGAATAATCATGAATGAGAAAAATATTAATAGTAACAATAAATACATTTCTGTATCCTTGTGTGGGTCAAAGTAGTAAAATGTAAAATTGTGCAAAAGCTAATGACAGAATGTTTTTTTAAAAACTGGTTTCGCAAAAATCTATCAATTAAGGACATTCAGGAGCAATAAAGACAAAGGCTTTTAGTTTGACAAAATAAAAGTCTGGCATAAAGCCGTAAAATTTTGGTTCTAAAATTCTAAAAATGTTGTCATTTTGCTCCATACAGAAATTTAAGATTTGCTCTCAGCTCCCACATTATTTATGAGAGCTGCAGCGGTCTCCTGAGTGACCAGGAGAGGCAGCAGCAATACACTTTCCATATTCTGGAAATGTATGATGATACCCAATAGCCACACCCCTATACAACATGAAAAAGTTGATAACATGATGGACTGTACAAGAATATATGCTAGTAAGTAGACCTTGAGTCAAGATTATGTTGTCAGCAACTTCTAAGGTCAAGTATGAACTTACCTTTTAGTTTTCAAGCCTGGATATAGAGATTTAGGGAGATGCTGTTGTGGTGACAAGTTGATTGATATGCATATATAAAATTAAATGTCAAAAATCATTTACAGAGGCTATCTATCAAAATCTTTGAAACTCATTGAGCACTAAATACTGTAGCTATTTACCCACTTACACATTTCGTGTGTACTTCATTCTTAAATGTATCATACCCATAACTTAATCAGACTTTCTGTTCTGTGCTTACATTGGAAAGACATGACACATGAATGCAATAGTGGAGAAAATAAAATGAAAACTAACTTCATTCAAATCTCCTTTGACTGTGTTTCTACAGATGACAGCAGAAGCCATTCTCCGCCTGGTCAATGATCCTGTGCTGCCATTCTACCCACTGGACATTGCCCTGGATGTTCAAAACAAACTCAAAGGTAACACTGATGATGAGGATATAATGGTGGTGATGATAACGTGCAGTGTTATAAACTTTTTTATTTAATCAGGTAGTCTCGTTGAGATTGAGATCTCTTAATCAAGAGAGACCTGAGAACAAGAAACACTCTAAACCACACAACCAGCACACACAACACAAACAAAGCCAGACAACTGCAATCAACGAAGAACCGCTGTAGTAAAAACAGTTAGTCTAAAAATAATCAGATAATAAAGCTTTAAAATCACCAGGGGAATGAACAAATTTAGATTGAGGGAAGTTTGCAGTTCATTCCATTTAAAAGGTGCATAGTACCTGAAACTAGTGTGCATACATATAGGGTATCCAAGGTTACAAAGTTTGTGTACTAGTAACAAGATCTAAATGAGAAAAGAGATGTGAGGTAGTTTGGCAGCTTAAACAGTAGAGCTTAATAGATAAATATCAAAAGATGATTATTTCTTCTTGTCACTTAGGAAGTCCATCTAACTTTGTGACACAGAGAGCAATGATGAGAATGATGAAATACGAAATTTGGCATTAGTGATAAAGCATAATGCACTAGGATTAACACGGTTTAGTTGCAGGTGAGGGGGCAGTGTGACAGTACAGAATATCTCTCTATGCTTGAAAAATACTTGAACAATAATAATTATAATAACAACAAAAATAATTGAACAATGAACAATAATTTTAGTTGAGTTAAATGTTGAATATAAATCTTGAATGACAGTCTGCTATCAAGCCAGATTCCTCAGAAATGGGTTCCATTTAAAGTTTTATTGGCAGGATACTCAGAGACAGTGGTGGATGTGGAGAATACCATATAGCTGGTCTTATCTGCAGTCTATAATTAAGAAATTATAATTGGAACGCATCAAAGGCAGACTGAAGATGAGTTAGAGTCTGGGTTGGAGAGGCGCCTGGGACATATAAAATGGTATCATCTGCATAAAAATGGACATTGAAATACTGATTAGGAAGAATAATGTTATTTATGTATAATGTAAATAGTAATGGACCAAGAATAGACCCCTGTGGCACCCCATTATTGATGAGTTCTCCCTGTGAAATAGGCATAGAACCAACTGAGTGCAATATTATCTAGACTAAACTAATGCTTTGGAGTAGTCAAGAAAGACAGCAGCACAAAATTGTTTTTTATCCAGAGTCATTGATTACTGAAACTGCATTATTATGCTGTCACCTGGGTGAAAACCAGCATACTAGCACTAGCATTTGCAGTAAGAGAATGAAATTGAGGCATTGGGGACTCTGCTGGGCAGCTATGGTAATTATGTACAGCTGAATCAACAGACATATTATTACATAGAAAACCAGAGGAGAGAAAACGATGCTTTAAAGCTTCAACCATGGGCAATCTATCAGGAATGGGACCAGATTCTAGTTTGATTTGTGGTGGGAGATGTGACCTTGTCTTATTCTTAATAGATGTTACAATTTTCCAGGATTTAAGGGTGTTATTGTCACAAGAAGAGCGAGCTGTCAGGTAATAATTTGATTTAGCTTTCCTAATCATGCTGGTGCAGATGTTTGTTTGCTGTCTAAAGGTTAACCAGTCCTCTGGAGTGCCCTGGACCAAGATTTATCTCTGTTGTGGATGACGCTGGACAATTGTGGAGAGAACCAAGCAGAAGTATTCCAGTGCCAATGTAGGATTAGTAATAGAGAAAGCATTATTAATGGCAGAGTTACACAAATATTAAAATGTTTATAATGTCTTTTACTGGTAATTTGGGTATGAGACTGAATTTTAGTGTCCCTGACACAGGCGACTGTACAGTGAGCACTAGCAGGTTTGGATACAAACTGAAAGCACTGTTCTTTTAATTTGTTAGAGGTGTCAGTTATGAGGGGCTGGTGGTGCAGCTGCACTTGCAAAGTTAGCAATAAGATGGTGAACATAGTGGAGCATTTAGCAGAAAAGCCAAACCAGAGCTAAAAGGAGGGTGAGTATTGGCCTTACATTTGCAAGGTGGCCAGAAACATGACTCCAAATAATGCTAACATTGCTCCTTCTCTGCTGGAGGTGTAAATAGACAACTGTTTGCTAACATGTTTGCAATATCAACTTTATAAGGTGATAATATGTATGATGGCTTGTTGCGCTGCCCTCAAGTGGCCATTTCAACAGAATTATTAACAAGAGTGAAGAGTTAAAATTACAGTTTGTTACAGCTTGGGTTTAACTTTCATAGCTGCGGCCATCCGTTCCATCAGTTACTGTATGATAACATTGGACTTACCAAAAAACATTGCTGAGTTCTCTAAACACATGCAAAAAATAGATCCAAAAGGGCAAGAAACACAAGCATCAGACGGCCATTCAAGTTGAAAACAAGCCAACATTTATGCCAGATTAGCTAGCAGTTTGTATGGAAGTAAAATCGAACTGGAATGCACCCATAATGTCGCTAAAAACGTCATTGCACAGATAAATTGTGAATGCACACAACTAGTGTATATTAGGTCAAAATTGAACCAGAAAGCCTACCTGTAAGCTGTGGTGGATGTTTACAATGAACAGCTTGGGTTATAATTTTACCACCATTCGGAAGTTTTTTTTTTCAAATCAGTTTACAACCTGTCTGATCATCTGACAGCTTGTGTTTCTTGCCCCATCGGACCCTTTTTTTTAAGCATTCTTGCCACATTCCCAGATCTCAGAATAGGCCTTTTTCCATGGCAGACATTTTGACTTGTCATAGCAGGAAAAGCTCAGGTAAACCAAATCTCTTTCAGTTAAATCAAGTGTCCCAGAGTAAGCCATGGCAGTGAGACTGCATGCACAATGCCAGGACATTGGAACTAGCTCTTCTAACTGAAATGTAGTCATTTTTAATGTTATCATTTACACCTGTGCTTTTCCTGCTATGACAAGCCAAGACGTCTGCTGTGAAAAAGGTCTATAACCTTGGCAAGTACAACTGAGGCCAGAGCTAAGAATAATAAAAACCCAAGTTGTAAATCACTGTAGTTTTACTTTAAGACAAAATACAGTTGAAAATGGAGGGACCTATCATTTTAGCTAATGCCCTTTCTTTTCTGGTAAAAATGTTAAGCACAAAAGCCCTGTAGTTTACTTTGCAGCCATTCATGATAAAATTGGGTAGGTTGTGCAACTGTATGTTCTTATGTAGGCTTTGTGTTTAGCTGATGAGTACAGCGACGGCCTATAATCGACACACCGGGCCATACGATGTGGTCAGACCTACAGTCAGAGTTTGTACAGCTTTTTAAGAGTAAAATTCAAGCGCTTTCAAGGTACCTAAACCAAAAATGTCCAGACTCTCGAAGCCTTTATCATAAGTGCCAGGAGACAACAAACAAATATGTCGACGGGATCATTTCATTTCAAATATTAACAGATTTTTGGTTTACATGAGTGATGTTGAAAATCGAGCATATTCCTTGAAATCTTAACAGTTAAAATGAAGTATTTTCCAAACTTTGTACGAACCCTGTACAGTGGCATTTTTACAGTGATGCAGTTGCATACAAAGACATGTTTTTGATTCTGCACTGTGCAGGAAACAACAACAGTATCTGATTCTAGACAGAACACTGCAATGTGCAGAGCATAGTGTGTGTGTGTGTGTGTGTGTGTGTGTGTGTGTGTTTAGTGGCTGCTGTTTTGGCCTTTTATGCAGAGGTATAACTCATCGCCACTGTCCAGCCAGCCAGCTTGTGCATCAATCCCTAACACCCTTTCCAACAAACACTCACTCACACACACAAAAAAGCAAAATGGCATGCTATGCACGCACACACACATGCACACAAACAAGGAAACCCACAAGTGTGCACATGCCTCTCTGATGTGGTTTTAGATTGTTTTTACATGTACACACACACACACACACACACACGCAAAGCCTTTTCCCCAGACTTTCTCTCCCATAAGAATGATTTAGTGCTGGTTCATGTGTTAAGCTGAACATATCGATCTCTCCTCTCATAATTCCACACCACAGTGACCTTGATTCCTGTGTTCAACACCTTCACTCTTTCTCCTGTAACTTCGGACCATCACAGCCAGCCCCGAGAGACTCTCTCTTCTTCTTCTCTCTTTTTGTTAAATCTCTTTATTCCTTTTTTCTGCCATTCTCTCAGTCCTCTGTTCCCCCTCTCCCTGTTTTCCTTCTTTTTCCTCAATGCCGTGTGTCTCATTGCATTCCGGTCCATTTAATCAATTGAAATTGTACTGTGTTACTCTTTAAGTAGATTTCTCGCCGTATGATTAGTGATATTTCTGATGTAATGACATCACGTGATGCCATCCACACCTGGCAGGGTATACCTGGAAAAAAATCACCAATAAACACCCAAAATGGCCTGAGCATGTTATGTAAAAGGTCGTAACAACTAGCAAGCAGTGGAATCGGTAGGCTATCTCTAATCTGTTAATCCTGTGTACGGATGCGGCATGCTATCCCAGCCTTCACTGGGGAATAAGCGGGGTACACCCTACATAGGTTGCTAGTCTATCACAGGACTGACACACATAGAAAACACCTGCGGGCAATTTAGAGTCACCGATTCACCTCACCTATCAATCAATCAATCAGTCAATCAAACTTTGTTATATAGCACCTTTCATACAGATTTGTGTAGTTCAAAGTGCATCACAGATGATAAGATAATAAGACAGAAGTGTAAACCGTAAAAACAACAAAAGACAATTTAAGAATTTTAGACCAATAAAAATGATGAAAATGTAACAAAATAGATTTAAAAGCTATAATAATAAAAACAATATTAACAAAATAGAGCTACATTTTAAACTGGGTTTAAACCATGGACCTTGTTGCTGTGGTAGAGATGAAAACCTTTAAACTAGAATCATAAAAATGACACAGTGACATGTTCAGGTTATGGAGGCAGAAGCTCCACCTATGTTGTCAATGGATCCTTTTCAGTGGCCCTGACTCAGGTCCCTCCAAAATCACAACTACCACAACTTTCAGTTATGTACCTCTTTGAGTTGTACCTCTTTTTTCTTCAGTCAATTAAATACCTGTAGTCACCATATGGCAGCAGGTGTGTACTTTGCATCTGCACACCACTCTAATGCCCAGCATGTCATTTTACACAAGGGTTAGGCTACACAGCTGGGTGTCTTCATTAACCATTTAGATATTCTCACTCGCAAATTCACTTGATTCATTTGAAATTGAATCTCTGGACTCTTATTTTGTTGTCACACTGAGGTTATTATCTTGGCGAGTCCCCGTGCGCCACAATGGGATGACGGTAGAGGCTCAGCGCACTTGTGTTCCATAATATTTTGGTCACTTTATGAGGTGAAAACACACCGTATAAACTTCTCTGCGATCACACAAACCACTTTCTTCATGTTTCAGTCTATGTCAGACGGCAGGCAAGTCAGATTTGTTTCTCTAATCAGATCTTTAAGACAGACTGTCCGCACTGTTATTTGCAAGTGATCAGATCGGATTTGTGTGTCCAGACATCACCACCCTATCTGCATGGGTTGCTGTGGTAACGACGTAGGCGTCAGTAATTAAGTACGCTGGTGACGCTGCTTTCCAAGGCGGAAGCATGAGAAATGGAGATCCATCATCTCTCCGTCAAGTTGCGGTGCAGAACTCCTCTGTCACTGAGTTTGTCTGGTGTGACGGAGGAGTTCAACTTGACAGCGAGATTGTTTAGAGGGCGAGGTGATGGCTGGTATACAGCTGCTCTGATGCACTTCCGTCACTCAGAATTTGATGTCATTGTTGTGTGTCACGTTGCGAGCGAAGCAAAAGACACTTTGAAATCCGATTTGAGCGGCCAAAGCGTCCAGACTGAGACGCATCTGTAGAAATCTGATTGCAATCGCATCTCAAACCGCCTCCAAATGTGGCTTGGATCATGTGTTTTTGTGCTGTCCAGACTGTGTAAAATCAATCTGGATACAATCTACAGTGAAATTTGGGGTACTGTATATGTGTAGGGGCACCACTTGGCTAGAGCCAGCAGGGTATGATGTAATGTATCCAATAATGTTTAAGATAAATTATAGATGAGAGTACAGGTACATGTTACATTTAGGAAAGTGGCCCTCAGTGTAAAAATGACATAGTGATTTACATATTTATCACCCAAAGTGTGCAGCTTGAATAGTAAGAAGAACGCAGCACTTTCGTCAAGGTCTCGAATTGTGTAAATTTACATTACATTCAGCTGTTAGCATGCCGCACGACCTCTCAGGCTTTCTGAACCGAAATCAGCTTATTCAGTCACAGTCTCGGAGCGTGCAAAGACTCTGTCCTTGAATATTAAGATGACCTTTAAAAGAGGATGCACAGCAGAGGCTTTGACACATTTAGCCTGCATGCTTGCAAACTCAGAGTAAACTAAATGTTATGTTGCTTTTGTTATGCACCAAGAAAAATCCACAAGTATAGGAGTTGTCAAAGAGAGTTAGGTTTATGCCTGGATAATCAATACAGTATTTGAGTTGCTCTGTACCGCATAAATTGTGGATTTACAGAAAATGCAGACTGTACAGAATTAATTCTTTATGCTTGAGATCAAAATAATCTATATGCCAACGTCTATCATCATTTGCACGCTAAGATCAGAGATTGAAAGAGATGGAGACAGAGAGACGCTCTTCATCACATGTACTGTAGCTCCAACTTCAAGTCTCATTCATTGTACCACTAAGGCAATTGCTCAGTGGCTCAGGTTCACTGGCTCTGTCTAAGCATGTGAGCACCTTCCCATTAAGGCCTAGATTGAGTGGTTATGCTTCCCTGTCTGAGACTAATGGACAGATTATGACCTGAGAGGGAGAGATGACTGATTATTATACCTGACTGTAGCCTCTGTCTATTTCTTCATCACTTTGTCCCTCATTGTACCCCGATTTCTGCTCCCCCACTTTCTCCCCTCTATCAATTCAATTCAAAGGCAATTTATTGGCATGAAAGATACACCTTCTTGGCAAATGTGCACATCAGTGGTGAGATGAAGAACGGTGCTACAGGTGAGCATCATTTCATCAAGGCTTAAAGGCCTCATCATCCAGCTAAAACACAAATGACAGAGCAGAATTATGCCATTAATTAGCAATATGATATAATACAACTTTACTAAAAGGTGGGGTAGGCAGTATTTTTTGGGCGTCATTGGGCTAAAATTCTATAATAACCGTTCAGCATATTGTAATTCAAGTGGTCTGAGAGAAACCCTCTACTTCTGCCCCTCCTCTTGGCTCTGTTTTCAGGCTTCAGAAAATCTAGCCCATGACAGGAGACTTTGGCCAATCACAGGTTATTTCAGAGAGAGGGCGCGTTCCTATTGGCTATTCTACAAATCCAGATGCGGGTGCACGTCCCTTTGGATTTGGATTTTTGGATTTTGGATTGCTGTAACTCATGTCTGCACAACAAATTTACACTTGGGTACTTCTAAAAAAAACCTTGAACCTTGAGATGCCTGATTCAATGGCAGAAAATCCTGCAGTGGGAAAAAAAAATCCTCTCCAAACAAGTTTTAAGATATCTAAAAATAATCAGCTTGCAACAATCATTTGTGTCTGATATGGTGTTTTCTACAAAAGGTTTTTGTAGTAAAACTAAGCAAAATGCATTGCCGAATGGAGTGGGACTCAGTTTGCCCAAATAGACAGGAAAATGTTGGGACAATGGGAAACAAGACTCAGTCTACAGCCATGCTTGTGACTCTGTGAAGGTGCACTTCAACACAGCGGTGCTTTGAGCCATATGCTAACATAAATTAGTTTAGCGCATTAGCTTGCTAGCATTTGCTAATTAGCACTAAACACAAACTGCAGCAGAGGCTGATGGGAATGTAATTAGTTTTGCAGGTGTTTGGTTGTAAACAAAAGTATTGGAAAAATTATGATGGAAGATTGACTTTGTGGTGGCGTTTGTTTTTGTTTCCAAGGTCAAGAATGAACACTCAATTTCAACTTTGACTTTAGTTTAGTTGGTGAACTACAGGTGTGGCTCTGTAAGCAGCTGGTCATCTATCCCTCTCCTTTCTTTGGGACAGTTGGAGTAATGTCATCTATTGATCAACAAAAATTCCCAAATCATTATGTAAATGTAGTACTTATACCCCTCCATTATACCTATTTTATTTGTGTTTTATTTGTGTTTTCTTTACATTTGGTAATATTTAGTCCACAGAGATAGAAAATAAGGCAAATACGATTAAATAAATCTCCTGTAGTTTTACTAAATGGTGTGAATGGACTAGTGCTGCATCTCTTTTTTAGCCTTGTGTTAAAAAATGAGGTCGCTAGGGAACAGACTTTATTTTAATGCTTTATAATACACAATTGGACATCATGTCCCCACACTTCATCTCCAAGTGTCATTTACCTTATGCTTACATTTAGTTTTACTATTTTCATCAGCTGTGTGTAATGAAAAAGAGGCTGCTTGTGACAGATTTTGGGCTCTTTATTGTGGTTATTAAATTGATATTAAATTTAATTCCAGGTGGCATTATAAATGTCTTTAAGTTATAAATCTGACTTAGTGAAATGTGCGGATTCTCTTTAATGCTTTGTACCAAGCAGCTCCTGTTCAACCACAAAACAGGTGGCAGAGAGCTTTTATCTCCACTGGTTAAAAATACAGAGAGGCACCAGATGGACAGAAAGAAGAGGAGGCGGAATAGGACAGTGAAATAAATACTTTTTGATGTGTGTGTGTGTGTGTGTGTGTGTGTGTGTGTGTGTGTGTGGTAACAGATAGTGAGGCATGATAAATAATTCCTGATGTGTGTTAGGATGGCGTGTGGGTTGGTTAATGGCAGTGGTTGCAGGGTAAAAGCTGACATGTAGATAGTAAAATTTGAACACCGTATAATTTTAACCAAGATAAAGGGACAAAACAGTAGGATGAGCCACCGATTCCGGCATTTTTCAGCACAAAAAATTACCATTTCAAAGTTTGCTTTTAATAATACCTTCAATGCTCCATAACATAGAAACACAAGAGCATAGGCCACTGAATAGTTAACAATAGAATAGTTTTAAAGCTGCACTAAACAATAATTTTAAATGAACAATGGATCAAATTACTATATGTAATGTGAAATGTGTCACTCACAGTGAATTATCACCCGGCTCTGAAGTTCCCCTCAGCTCTACGGAACATTTTAGCATCTTTCAGCTCATTGTTTTGGTTTTGCGGCTTGCTAGGTTCATAACTTTATGGGCTAATAATACGTCACTGTTGTTCTGCTTCCCCCAAGTGCCCGATGAAATCAGTTACTGCAGGTTTAACAAAATAATCTTAATCCTCTACTAATCCTCTTATGGAGAAGAAAACATGGAACCATCATTTCCAAAATCATCCAAAGCTGACTCCAAAAGTATTATCCTGTTTCATCAGGTGGTGTAAATTCAGCAACTAATGCCCAGTTTAGACCAAAGATTCGCGACAAGACAAATTGAAACTTGCAACTACTTGCAATGCACTGTTCTGCAATGTTCTGAAACCTGCCAGTTAACACCAATGTGACTAGACGGTGAATCGTTTCCATAGCAACAACTCTCTGTATTTCCGTTCTAACTGATGGTTTTTCAGACTTTTTTTGTAGCTGGATATAATTTGTAGCGTCTTAAAATATGAATGAGGATAGTGATAGTGAGTTACTTGCTACAGTTGCATTTCTAGTGTTGATGAAAGGGCGAAAACATAAAAACACAAAAAGGTCAAGATGACCGGCTGATTTCGCTACAAGCTGATTGGCTGCTGAAACAGGTGATGTGCCTTACGTTCTAAAACCAGCCGCTGGCGACTTGACAAGCTGAGTCGCAGGCTTGAGTCGAGATGAGACGGGCCAGATCACACCACTGCAACTTTTCCCTGTTTTAAAACGGTTTCGTCTTGTCGCGAATCTTTGTTCTGAACTGAGCTCTAACAAAATACAGTCTATGTGTTTTACTGGTCAGAGTCCAGTCAAGAAAAAAGTGCCGTTACTGAAAGTGTTTATGTCTCCCTCCTGTATTTGTAGAAGTCTCTGTGTTAGTAGAATGTTCGTGGATGTGATCAGGAGCGTGCAGGTACAGCATACTGTGTGTGGATGTGGCTAAGTAAGTGAGGTCTTCATGTGTAGGCTACACATGAGTGGGTGGTGACGCATGTATTTTTTGGGCCTATTCAAAGATTAGTGTGAGTATATTTTGGGGGATGTGAAATGGCTGTGTGTGGGTGTGTGTGTGGGTGTGTGTGTGTGTGTCTGGTCTCTGGGTGTTTTAGCAGCCCCCTGCGGCAGAGGACTAGTGATATTTAATGGATTCTTCACAGCCGGCGTGGAGCACTGCAGTATTCATGACTGGCAGTCATGGAGGGGACTCAGATCAAACAACCAGAGCTAATTGAAACCCCAAAAAACCTTTTGTTCAACTTTTTTAATCACTATTCTCCTTTATTTTCTCTTTTCATATAAAATTGCCTTTGGTCTAGTCTGATCTGACATAAATCTCCATTAATTTACTGTAGTGCTAGTGCTCAGTAGCAGGGCTGCCTTTGCTCCTCAACTGCAGCACCAAAGAAAGGTAGAGCAGGCTATTGTCAGAGCTGGGAATCACTAGAATGCACTGAGGGACTTTCACTTTCAGGACCACTTTCATGGCAGGAAACCCTGCGCCACAGTACAGAAGGCATTCAAGCAAGCCAGTGAGTGAGTGTGTGTTTATGTATATGTTTGGCTAAATGAGTGAGTATGTGTGGTCATGTGTAGATTTGTCTGTGTGTGTGTGTGTGTGTGTGTGTGTGTGTGTGTGTTCATGTATTGGCTATGTGTCTGGAGTAGTATAGGTTCGCGTGTTCTTATGTTTCTTTTTGTTTATTTCTGGTTCTTGTTACTTGTGAACATTCAGTAAAACGGTGCAGTTTTGATACTGGAAACAACACGTCTTTGACTTTCATTAGTGAATGAACCTGTGTGCCTTTTATTGGGTTAGTGTTTGTGAAATTGTGAGTATTTCCCAGGGTGGAAGTCCCAGGATGGCGTAGTCAGGCTATATCCTTAAATCTTAGAATAGGCCTATAAGGTCTGTTCCCGCCACATGTGTAAGCTGCATACTTTTTTAAACTCTGATGTTGAATTGAGTCCAAATAGTCTATGTGCACGTGATAAAGTGCGCATATGCGTGATTAAGCCCATGGGCCATGGCATCAAAATTTTACTCCAGCCAGGTACCCAAAGTTGGCAACCTTGCTTTCATGAAGCCCAGCACTGTAACTTCAAAATGTAAAAAACTACAGATGGGTGACAAATGAAAGGAAAAAAAACATGTCATAGTGAGTTGTTGGGCCACCAGAACAGCTTCAATGCTTCTTGTCTCTCCTGGAGGGATGAACAGCATTCTTCCAAAAGATACTCCCTCATTTGGAGTTGGATGACAGTGATGGAGAGCGCTGTCTAAAGGCCCAGTCACATCAGAAGGGTGCACAGCAGAATTCATCTGTGCATCTTTGCGAAATATGTGGTTGTAGAAGCTTTGTGACACTACTCGCAGGGCTAGTTGGCGAACTACTGTAGTTACTGTAGCTAACTGTTTACACACCAGCCAGCCGGGAACATGCTAACGCTAGTCAGTCAGTCACAATAGTTTTCCAAGCTAGGGAGCTTGCTAACTGTTAGCTAACCCTTCTGAGCTCGAGTTAGTGAGCTGTGCGAAAGAGACTTCTATTTATACTCATGAACTAAAAGCCAATGTTGTGAGTAAGCTTGTCAGTTAGTTAACAGTTTTCGTTGGCCTTCCTCATTCCTAATTCAGTAATACTATTACTATTACTATTACTGCCTCCACAGTTCTCTGCTTCTGAACAATGTTTGTAGACCTAAAACAGCAAACTACATGTGGCACTGCAGAACCTCCACCTTTAACAGTAAAATGTTGGAGTGGTTTCAAAAAGGATCCTTTTTATTTTTTTTCCCCCAAATTGAAAATCCATTTGTAATGGATTCCTTATGTATGTACATTAGCAAAACAAATGTCCAGGTATATGATAAGTAGAAGAGGGATGTTTCTTTCAGAATTTCTCAAAAACATGGTCTGACCTTGACTTTGATGAACACTTTTCTTTTAACATAAAGCAGTGAAACACTCAGGTCCCTGCTTGTAATGAAGTAGTGTTAAATAAAAATATGGTTAAATTATGAGTGTCCAATCAGTGATCACCAAGGACATAACAGCCACCAATATGAACAAAAGAAAGAACTGGATTCACTATTTTCTTTCATTAAAAGATCTCTATCCTCAAATAACCTACGCAGTATTTACTACGCTGTGTGCTATCAGTTCCACATACTCAACATGCGAATCAGCTGAAAAACATCATTAAACTCTGGTCCTTTTGTGTGTTAACAGGTCTTTTATGGAAAAGAAAGCACAAAGGACAATATGTTTTAAAATACCATTTCCCACGTATAAACTGTGATTAGAAATGAACAACAGGCATCACCTCGCACATAGTTCAGACTAGGCAAAAACATGATTATCTAGAGGGAGTTTAGGACATGTGGTAAAGTGGAAATGGAAATATAAGGTGAGAGACCGAATCTAATATGCAGCGTTATTCTTTTAAGTTGTTAGTCAATTTCGTTATGTGTTAATAGATTTTCGCAGTCTATATACTTAGAAATGAATGTATGCTCACTTTTATTATTCTTTATTTTTATTCTGTTTTGTGCATTTTCTTTTTTTCATCATTGCACTGTCTCCGTCCCCTCATGTGATCCTTTGTTGAGCTACAACCCATCATTACCTTCCCCACATTTGATGATCCATGATGCTAACTTATGTATGATGATAAACAGTGTTGATTTTTTAAATGATGTAACAGTACAAAGCAAAGGTATATAACTAAGAATTGCTTTGCACTAGCCAAGAGAGATGCAAGGCAGGGGCGGCCAACAAGCTAACTGTAACCTAAGCTAAGGTTAGCCAGGTAGCTGTAACTTACACTGCATGGATCTGGCGTTTCTTCGTAACATTAGCTGATAGTGAATTCACTGAAATGCTGAAGTCATTTGCAAACAGCAAGCTAGTTAGTACCATGGAGCCAATGGTCCAAATAAAATGAGCATTACAGTAGTAACATTATTCTAAATATGATTGTATATCACATTCATTCTCGTGTATGTCACATCTAATCACTGAAATCTCTATACAGTACCTTTAAGAACCTATATCAATATATCCAAACAAGAATCAGTTAAACCTACATGACAAGTAAGGCCAACATTCATAATCTGTAGATGTTGGGATACTAAAGAACTATTCCATTGAATAAAAGCATTACCCTAAAGCTCTTTTGTTTCTCTCTCTTCTCTCTGCCAGTGTTATCACAGGAGGCCAAATCCCAACTGCATACCCAAATAGAAATACACTCACACACGTCCCTGTGTGTCAAAAGATGTGATGGATACCAACAATCAAACAATATTTCATGAGTCCCAGCTGGCTGCGAGGAGCCAGAGCCATTTAAATTTGTAGGAGGGAACAGTTCTCTTTGTCTATTTTTGGTCCCCACTGTCTTCCCCTCTCCTCTCCGATGAGTCATGCTCTGTTCCCAACCTACTGTGACACACTCTGATCCTGCAGACTCACAAACACACACCAAGGTCTGTTGATTAAGACCAGTATGTTACATGTTATTAGTGTAGTCTCCTTTTGATTAGAATAAAAACTATGTATAATTCTAAACATGTGCACCGCCTACTGCTGTGACTTCAGACAATTCTCCACATTCATTCAACACAAACTATAGGAAGAAAGCCCTTTTACACCAATCCCAAACAAAGGTGCAATTTCTGTGCATATAAACCATTCCATCCATTAGCTATACGCGTTTATTATTTAGAGGGTCGCAGGGGGCTGGAGCCAATCCCAGCTGACATTGGGTGGAAGGTGGGATAGACCCTGGACAGGTCGCCAGTCAGTCACAGGGCTGACACATAGAGACAGAACTCAGTGTGCTATCAGTTCCACATAATCAACACGTGGATCAGCTGAAAAACATAATTGAAACCCACCTTATTGTACAAAAAAGGTGATACTGTTAAAAAAAGTGTTGAACTGGTGGTCTGTAGGATATTTCCTTGCATGCCCTCTGACTCAGCCCATGCTGAGATGCACCTACATGGTATTCTAGTTAACTCACTTTACCCAATTAGCATAAAATAGCAGTACACATCAAACTTCAGACTACCATTAAAAAAATATATGTTGACAGGTCTATTAAGGAAAAGAAACCACAAAATAAAATATGTTTGAAAATATAACTGTGGTTGTTGAGATCGGGTGTTGCTATCAGTGTCAGTAGTAGTAAATGAACAACACCACAGCTCATTCATTTTGAGCAAACATCTTTCATGTACCTTATATTTTTAACTAGACAAGAAAGAGAGAGCATATCACCCCAGTTTTAGTGAACCTGCACTGGCTCCCGGTGTCTTTTAGGATCGATTTTAAAGTTCTTTTACTTGTTTACAAGGCTCTTAATGGTTTGGAACCAGCCTACATTACTAACTCTTTGTTGCTTTATAATCCCTCATGGCCTCTTAGATCCTCGACTGCCGGTTTTTTAAATATAAACTCTCACACGAACAAGAAAATCAGCAGCTCAGCCTTTTTTAACTATGCCCCAAAACTATGGAACTCCCTACCCAAGGCTATAAGAGGTGCATTTTTAAACGACAATTGAAAACTTATTTATTCAGCATTGCTTTTAACTAATTGTCACTCTTCCCTTCCCTTGTTGGTTTTATCGCTGTTTTATCTTGATATATTTTATTGTTTTGTTCCTTATTTTATCTTGACATATTGTTTTGTTTTATCTCTGTCTTGTCTTGACATATTTTATTGGTCGTATGCCTTGCTTTATTTTAGTGCTGTCTTTTAAATATTACATTGTCCTAGGCATACCTATCCTTGCGAGTAGCTTATTCTCGTACTTGTTACTCATTTCTTTGCTTGGTTTTATTGCGTAGTATTTGCACTTTATATTTTGCATGTTTTATTTTCTTGTTCCTTTATCTCTATTGTACAGTACTTTGAGCTACACCAACTGTATGAAAATTGCTATATAAATAAAGTTTTTTTAGTTTTTTAGTATTATCATTATTATTATTATTATTATTATTATTATTATTATTATATTTTCATGACCGTTTAGCCGAGCCTCTTAATAAGCATAATTATCATTGTTATTTATGAAGTTGGGAGGGTACTGCTTGGGTATGAATTTTTGTTTTGTTTTTTATTTGTCACTCTTTTTTTACAGATACAAGCAATGCAAAAATGTATAAAGGATCCAATGTCACAGCAAGACTTTGTGAACAACTCATCCCAATAACATGCTCCTCTTCAAATATAGTATATATACAGTACTTCATGGGGCATTGTGAGTTTATGAAATCATGTAAACATTATGGTGTTATTGTGTCCATGTCCTGTAAATGCATCAAATTCTGGCTAATTGAATGCAAACCATTGCGAACAGCGGAACATGAACCTTTGTCCTCATACAGACAGTAACACAACAGATTCCAGCTTTTCCAACACAGGCCCGCTGGATCCAGCCAGATATCATTTAATAGAGCCAAGAATACATGCCAGTTAACTGTAAATGCAAGGTAATTGATTTTCAGTGCCAAATGTACTGTAAAACAAGCCAGCTTCGTGTTGACAGGCTAATGAGGATGGCATTGTGTAAGTAACTGTGTGTGTGTGTGTGTGTGTGTGTGTGTGTGTGTGTGTGTGTGTGTGTGTGTGTGTGTGTGTGTAGAGGCTGGTGGAGTAAATTGATCAGTAGTTGGAGGCAGAGGTAAGAAAGGAGAAGAGGACCTGTTCAATTTAGTGTATTGAGTATATGGGGGTTGAAAGAGAGACATGAGAGGAAAGCTATATCCTTAAATTATATCCTTTAATAGTTCATGTGTTCATCTGAATCATCTTAAGTTTGCTTGTTTGGGAGTGAAAAAAGAGTTTGAATTCATCCAGCTGTTCATAAAACCACAGTTTTGCTTAGTATGTTTTCAGGCACACAGAACATGTAGGAACTTCATGTGGAAACAGTGTTTGCATGTGCAGACCAATCAAAACGTTTAAAGAACCCCTTCTTCCTCCAAACATAAACGTGTCTAGATGAAGGGAAAGAGTCTGAAAGACTCATCAGACCACATTTATATTTCCATTAGTGGTCCAATAGTTTTGTCACCCTGACACCATGTTATGCATGTTTTGTGAGGTGGGCCTTGACACATCCGGTCCCCAAATGCCCTTCAAGCCATCAAAAGCTATTGCACAGGTTTTGTTGAGACTGTGTCACAGAGATTTTGGTTTAATTTTTAAGATCTACAATGAGTTGCTACTTGAAACCACTGCCTCTTCCTTGCAATTTGATTGTGTTTTCCATGTAGTTCTTTTACCCAGTGCTCATATATTTAAGTCAACTACTATTTCTGGAACAGAAAATGACATAGCTTAAACTTAAGGTACATTTTTTCATGTGTCTGTTACTTTGTCTTCTCCCTGTACCTTATATGTCTCTAGACATGAGCGTGGTGTCTCAGCCCCTGCTGTCCTCAGCCTCCTCTCTAAGGGACCACGCAGCTTTCTTCCAGTCAGAAACTATGCGGCCGGCAAATGACCCTAAAGAACGCGACCCCGCCCACGTGCGGATGCTGAATGATGTGCTCCGTGACCTGGAGAAGAGCTTCATCATCCCACAGACACCGCCTGGAGTGTACAGGTAGGAGACAAGTTAGTGTCTCAGAGTTGCAACAGTAGGTGTAGTGTGGCAGGAGGTAATGGGTATATCACCCCCGACCCCCAACCCAGGAATGCTCACACACTCAGTATCAAAATCTTCAATATAGTTGAATTTAACGTTGGACATGTGAAAGTCCCTTCTAGCAATGTGTTTCTTGGTGTTCTGTTTTTCTGGTGAAACATTATACAGGTCATACAGACAGTGTTTTAATGGGTCAGTAGTTAGTTATATATAGTTCTGTATCAGTGTTGAATTGGTCTTATTTTCCATTCCAGTTAGCATTAAAAGGTCTTAAATCTGAGCTGACTATAAACTTGCAGGCAACCTGAACAACATCCATCTCAGAAAGTTTTTCCACCTTTGGCTCGCTAATCAGTGGGCACCTCCTCTTCACCGTCAGCTCAGCTGGTCCTCTTGCCTCTCTATTAACTTGTTCTTTGTGCAGTCTCATACACCCACTCATCTCTCCTGAAATTGTCGAGCCTTTGCATCTGTTGGCTGTATTTCGCCAGCATTACATGACATTTATTAAAGGTAACCTGTGGGTTTGTCTTGTAAACAAAAACTGTAATCTTAAATGTGTCAAATGCATATCCTTCATCACAACATTTGCCAAGCTGACTTTTTGAATATTTTGAAACCTACATTGTTTACACCCATTTTTCTCCCTGTTAGTATTTCTTCTTCCCTGCCTATGTTCTTGGTGCATTACTGCCACCAACTGTTGATCAGTGGAACAATTGCTTGTAAAAACATATCTTTACAGCACAATTAGAGGTCAAAAATTCCACAGGAGACCTTTAAAACAAATTTTAGCTGTTTTTGCTTCATAACAGCTTATCATCAACATTGATATGTGGATGAAAAATGTAGACTTCAGTCACTTGTTACTCACGACATCTGCGAGACCTACTGCTACATATTTAGAACTTTCTCTAAAACACTTGTCCAACATGAGAAGTATAATGTTATAATGTGAATGAATCTGGAGTCAATCTTCCTCTGTTGCACCCGATTGTGACTACGTTTACGTGCACAAAATATTCTGGGTTTTGCCCTCATTCCGAAAAAGACAATATTCCTACTAAGCTGTTTAATGAAAATAAATGTTCCACTAATATTCCCGTTTACATGCAGCCAAACCATTCCCTTTTTATTTCTGTCATGGTACAGCTCTGCAATGACATGGTTTTAGCAGCTAATGATCTAGAAGAGGTGACATTTACCAGGGTGAAATGAGCACACATAACACTCGAACAATATGAAAAAGTTCTTGCATGAGGCCCATTGAGTGCTGCCCTAGACTGCATATATTGATGTGACATGCTAGTTAATGTAATGGTCTAGTCTATAGGGTCTGATATTTATGTTCTGCCCCAATGTTGAGTGTGAGTTTTACCTCCCCACAGTGTAGCTACAGTATTCATGACAAAACACAAAGTACATTTTTTTTATTGAAGACAGAGCCCAAAAGTAAGAGCTATTGCACTTACTCACAGCTTGCCTAGCATTTCATATGTCTGACTCCTCATCTTTTAGAAAAATGACCCTTACGATACTTTGTTGAAATATTTTTTTAGAGCAGTAGTAGTCTGCTCAGCATGTTGGTTACACACATAACATAACATATTGTGCTTTAAATGGAGGTCAAGCAGTAACCTAATGAAAATAAAAAATGAATAATTTTTAGAGTGATTCCTATTCATGCAAGTGACATGCCACTGGTGACATGATTTGAACCTAAAGGATCAGTGTGTAAGATTTAGGGGGATCTATTTGCAGAAATTGAATATAATATTCATAAGTATGTTTTTGTAAAGTCAGCTGAAAATAAGATTTGTTGTGTTTTCGTTACCTTAAAATGAGCCCTTATATCTACAGAGGGAACGGGTCCTCTTCTCTTGAGCACGCCATGTTGCACCGCCATGTTTCTACAGTAACCCAGAACAGACAAACCAAACACTGGCTCTAGAGAGGGCCGTTCGCGTTTTTCGCGAGTTTCGCGGCCATCGTAGGTTCTCCTACACGCTCAGAAGGGGAGGGTTAGATGCCACTAAATCCTACACACTGGTCCTTTAAAGGCAAGTGGCTTCATGGTGGTGAGTGGTTTCAACGGAATGAACAAAGAACTAATTCTCACACCGTTTCTGTAATGCATCTTGAATGTTCTGAACTGAGCATGATTTCACTGTATTGTTTGGTTATTTATTGATTGCCTGAATCAGGGAGAGTTAAGTGATCCCATGGTGCATTGAAAGTGCCTATATATACATTATCCCCTGGAGTTTTTTATATTCATGACTTGATTCCAAAAGGTCTTTTTAAATCTGGTCTGCTGCCATCAAATAGGTAATTAAAGAGGCCTTTATTAATTGTTGACTATTTTACCCTTTATTGTAAGGATATCATGCAATATTGTGCACTGTGATTGTAGTGGTGGCCCACTGATGCTGAATATAATGTGGTAACCTGGCTTAACAAGCTGGCAGAAAAAGAACAAGGTGGTAGGTTATACCTGTTTGAACACAATGGCCTGTGGCCTGCATAGCCATGACTCATCCAAACAGTTCCTGCTCTGCCTGTGAAACATTTGGAACGCACCAGTAGTAATTTTGGGACAACAATTCCTGAAGCCAAACCCAGGAATTCGTATTTGCTGATCACATTAGGAGTTACGGTAAGGGACTGTATGAAAGTTATTGGGGTGGGGAGGGGAGCTGAAAAATGTCAGTGGAAAACTATTTAACAGAGAATATGAAGCAACAACTCCAGCTGTAGGTGCCAGCCTTTCTGGTAAAAATCTGAATATAGATACGAATACAGATTTTTTTGTGAAATAAACAGATACAGATAGTGGCTTTGCCTTACACCTCCAGTTTGGACCCACCCCCTGACTTAGAAAAAAACTACAATACCCTCGCCTCAATCTAAAATAATTCTATTTGGCATGAACCCTCCCAAGAAAATAAATTTGAGCAAAAAATAGAAGTATTAATAAAGTATCTTACACATCCGAGGTGGTTAGAATCCTCACTGCCCAAGTAACAAATTCTAAAAATGTGCACATTTAGACTCAGCAAAAAGGAAAAAAAATGCATAACCCTCCCCCTTTTCTGACCCCCCCCTCCTCGCCCTAATAATTTCCGCACAGTCCCTAAATCACATGCAGTCCTATATAGCGGCAGCCATGATTTAAATCCCCCGTCAGCCTTCTGTCTTGCACTGGGTGTATCCACTTCTTTTTCAACTTGTTCTACATACGGAGCAGAACAGCAATAATGGAACATAAAATCTGAGCTTCACGGTGAACACATATTTATTCCTTCTGACAAAAAAAGGGAGAAGTGAAATAATTTACACACAACAGTGTTTGAATTGTTTCCAAGAAGCAGCTTTTCAGGGCAGAGCAGCTGTAATTCACAGTGCATGTACAGAGCTCCAGATTAGGTGGTGAAGTTATTTTAGACAAACTGTCCAGCTAAAGAATAAACACAATAAATCATATCAAATCACATTTAGTTGGAGAACAGCTGACCTTGACTACTATCGGGGACTTTATCTCAGCGACTATATTTCTATCTCATAATAGTAGCACCTCTGTTCTGTTTGATTATAGCATCCTCACAGTGTCTGGTACACACTCTGTCTTCCGCCACAGCTCTTTAGCTGTCTACTTTTCAACTCGATTCTAACAGAATAAATGGGCTCTGCTGTTCAGTGTTATTCACAGTTTATGGCAGTAATAGACATGTTAATTGTCCTAGACTGCCATTAGCATCCAAGCTAAAATTAGCTGCTCCATCATGCTCGGAAAGCATTAAGGCTTAATAGCACTCATTTATAAAGGAAGTTACCATTCCCTCACAGGACTGAGACAATTAGACTAAGAGCACTGAGCAGTCTTTGAAATGTTTACCATGACACTTTATATATATTATTTTAAGCAACACAAACACATATTTATGGCATTTTTGTGTCAAATTCATAATGATGCCTATGATTTGTAATTTTGTGGTTATGCATGATACATAGGGTTCTTAAGTATCTCTCACTAACCTGAATTTCCCCTCTGGGGATCAATAAAGGTGTATCTTATTAAATTGCAAAATCCAGAGAATCCCATTCACTGTGTATCTGACTGCTATAAGATATTGTGAAGGGTATTCAGTGCAGACCAGTTTGTGGTCTAGCTGTAAATATTTCAATTCAAAGATGCAGTTGCTGCTGACACTGGAATACGATCCAGGATAATTAAAGTACTCTTGGTCACCAACAGGGTCAGTGGATGGTCCTGCTGTGTGCCCTGAGAGGTTTGAACTCAATTTTAAATGCCATTTTTATCCAGAGTTATACAGCTGCATTCTTGCTCATCGATATACTATAGTACAGAATAATACAGTGTACATTACACTGTATATTATTTAGAAGAATATACTGTATTTAGAATATGTGTTACAATTAGGTTTTTTTATTTTAGGACCCAAAATTGAAATCTAGTGTCCCACAGACTCAAGCTCATGAATGACTACCATAGCATTAGTAGATCTTCAGTCATATCACAAACCTTTTACATTATTCAACTAACATTACCATTATGTAACGGCTAAGTTCACTACTACAAGAGTAAAAATGATGATGATGTTTGATGCCACCACTGGTGAAGGTGGCCCCCAGCAGGTTGAATAAGTCATTCAGTCCAGGGACACACAGGTCACTGAAGTCAGACCATCCTGACCGGTCCATTTGGCCTTTGGGCTTACTTTGGAAAGACTTAAACATGGCTCACCCCCTCGTGCAAAGTGATCCTTGTATTGCCTTGATGTCTAAAACCAAGGATACTCTGGCAAGGTCTCTGACAGTCTAATTATCATTATTATTCAACATGTTTAACAAATGGGAGATCCTTGTAATGTTGTAAATCCACTTTACATTTCACACATCAAACCCTCTCTCTTGTTGGGCATTCATGATAATATCTTAGGTGCGATGAATGTTCAAGCCAAGTGATTTACATGCCAGGGAAGCTTTGTTATTTAGCTTGCTTAGTGCCTTGCATGATATATGAGCAGTGAAAAAAAAGGTGTTGAATTATGGGTAGGGCAGCTTGTCCACTTGCCTCCAACTGCATCAACTTGCTATTTTCATTCACGCCTGTTACATTTATATCCGAGGTTAAGTGTTTGGCTCTGTAGTAGACTGTGTCTAGGGCAATACATGCAATAACCCCTCCTGCTTAGCTGGTTAAACTGCAAGATGTCAGGTGAAATTAGGACTGATCGATGTTTGCGTCAACAAGGTTGATGTTAAAACCACTGGCAAATCGTGATTTAAATGTGACCTTCTTTAAAAATGATGCCATGGATTTTAGTATTGGGAATCCAAGACTCCACAGCTCATTACAGTTCATTTTAAGGAATGGACATGTCTTCACCTCAAGTTGCTAAATATTTAGTCAAACTATGAAGACTTCTTACTTACTTTATAGGAATAGGAATGTTGTCCATTATGCAACAGACAGGGATGTACATGTCAGAGCCCGTGTCCAAATTCACAAATGACCAACCCATTAAATACAGACAAGTTGGGGATTTTTGCTTCAAACCTCATACCTAAACTCCATTCCAAATCTTTAAATTTCCTTTTGCAAAAGGGAGGATAAGCCGAAATGTTCTCACTTTGAAACTAAATCTTAAATTGGTTCTCACAAAGAGGTACCAGAACACACAGGCACACCATGCAGCTGTCGATGTTAGATGGATGCTGCTGCTGCTGTGTGAGTGACACCTGGGACGAGTAGACATAGTTTAAACCCAATTCATTGTGTTGTGGAGCAGGAGACGGCCTCCATTCAGAGTGAATGCCAGGCCGCCAATCGATAGCAGATGTCTTTATATACACTCCGAGGTGCTTCAAAAAGACTTCTTTCATAACTGGATATTCACAGGCAGACGGTGGATGACGTGGATGATGTTTAGGGGACATGTACAAACAAGATTATGTTGGTTCTGAGGCACTTTCAAACATCACATTGCTCCCCTTTTGTTTTCTCTTTTGTGTGTTTTTTGTTTGTTTGTTCCATTTTTGTTACTGCAGTTTTCCAATACATTTTACTATATTAGTAATATTATAATAGTACATATATATAATAGTCATTTTTAGTGCGTAACAGATAATATTCCATGGTTTGCAAAGTGGAGGCAAAACACCCTCCACTTCACGTCAGTTGGATTTTAGCTTCTGCATCCTCCATTACAGTCATGGAACAAATTACTTTGAGGGTATTATCCTGTTTATACCATAACCACTTTCCAACAAAAAAAACCAAATGTAATGAAATTAAAAATACTAGTTGTTATGGTATTACTCTACTATTACTGTACCTCAGAATTTCTACCGCTTGCTTTTTGGCTGTATGTCTTCCAGAACATTGTTCTTTGAGTACATTGAAAGCTACTAGAAACTGAACTGCCAAACAAACAGACACATTAGCTCTCTATTGCTGACTCTCTTTCCCTCTCACACTCTTAACTGTGACTTCTCCAAACCTCTTTATTCTCTCTGCGGCTTTGACCAGCTTCACCGTAGCCGACATTGCTGATTTTAAAAGTCCTTTTTTTTTTTTTTTTACTTTTTGAAATTCAATTTGCTAGGCTCTCACTGAAAGGCTATCTACCTACTTAATTTTATTAGTAAAACAAATAACACTAGCTCCAAGCTCTTTAGATGAGCTTCACTATCGCTGTCTTACACAGCACATTACACTGGCACATTCATTTAGAACGACAAACAAACACCTGCGTTATACAGAAGGTGTTCAGTTATACTGTCTGGTTACTTAAATTTAATCCACACCTGCCAGCCAATCAGAATAGAGAATTCTTAGTGGCCATGGTACAATATTAGGTCTTGCTTTATTTTGTTTGGCAAGATATCAGGCTGATATTGCCTTATAATAATAATTTTAAAAAATACATCTGGGTAGTAATTTGATCACCACTGTTCTCCAGCAGTGCAACCGCTCTCTCATCTACCAGATGACAAATAAAGCATGAGCATTGCAGCTCTATCCGTAATGGCCCTGTTGTGTTTGAACTGAGTCATATATTTATGTAACAGAGACCTATGTTTGAAACTGATAAATGAAGCCAGCAATGTTACAGATTCCCTGTGCAGGGTGTATCCTTCCTCTCGCCTACTGTGAGCTCAGAAAAGTCCAGCCTGGGACCATAAACAGGATGAGCAGGTCCAGACAATGGATGGATGATGGTCTCAATGTCAAAAACACCCGGCTTTGTATCTCACCTGCCAATGACCAGTGGGCATAATGTTACTTTTTATATAGACTTGTTTCCCCAACAAAACAACACCATCCTCAAGATTTACTTGTTGTTTGGCACATAGGGGTTATAGCTTTGTACAAGACGTGAACACAATACTGACCGATAGCACAAAAACTCCAAAAAACGGTCAAGCTCATTCAAGCAATTGTTGATGCAAGGCAGAATCATACACTGTCTGTCTGTCTCTTTCTTTCTTTAGAAATCAAATTCTTTTGCTGACTTGTGTTCACAGTAGGGGTGTTCCCAAATATGAATGCAATATCCAGCGTAGCACAAATAATGCATATATTGCAAAAATTAGTTATGTACATATTTGTTCATTTGTACTACTGAGTTGTATATTTCACCAAAAATCACCTTTGGCTTGCTTTTTTTTTTAAAAGACTAAACTGGAGATGCTTCTAAATCATCATCTGGAAAATCATTGTTTCTTCAGATTTACTGCTGATCATGTTCCAAAGCTTACAAAGTGTTGTAGATTGTTGAATGTAGTTTTTTCTCTTCTTCTCTCATCAGCATCCAAAGGAATTACGTTCATATTGGATGATTCGACACCTCATGATTTACATCCTGTGCCAAAATTCGGGGCCTACACCGGAAGTATAGAGTGCCCTTTATGGAGCAAAGCAGAAAGTTAGGGTGTGGTAGTCTGGATGGTGGATGAGTGTGTAGCATCTCAGGCTAATAATTTAGCAGCTAAAGAGCCAGATATTTCCCTCAGGAGTTAGTGGAGACAAAACTGAGCAAAAAGGAGAGTGAATATTGTACTTATTATTCAGGTGGCTAGAAACACAACTTAAAATAAATGCAAATTTTGCTCCATTTCTACTGGATGTGTAAATTGACAACTGTTTGCTAACAACTTTACAACTCAATGTTGTGTTTACAGCTCGTTGTGCTGCCCCCAAGTGGCCAAAAAAATATGTGCTGTAGTGACCTACCCCTAACCTTCACTATACTTTTACTATTTTACCTAACCTTAACTATACCATAGATACCTTTTTCACAGCCAGACATTTTGACTTGTCAGAGTCAGAAAAGCACAGGTGTTACTAAGCAGCTAAATGCAATTAAGCTATCCTTCATTTTATCATTTACACCTGTGCTTTTCCAGTTGTGGCATGTCTATGAAAAAGGCCTATATTGACATTTTGTCTGTGATAGTGTTGATTGTTCAGCCTTTCTGACAGACACTGTTTTCCATTTTTTTCAGAACAGTATGAAAATCAACTTGCAGAGACTTGGAAAATTACTTGAGATAGGCAGTCCATTACATATTACATATATACTGATATATTCTGTTTTATGTCTGTTGTTTCATTGTATGGTAATTCAGGTGAAAGTGCAGACACATTTGAATTTGAAAATCTACTGCTGACTTATGTGTTCATGTGCTGGTCGGAAATGTAAATTATGAGAGTTGGCTGCCACATAGCATTGCATTCATGAGCTACAGTATGTTGTGGTGAAATCAAAGATACAAAGCAAACATGGCCATTGTGGTGAATATGACAGTTGCTTGCATTCAACAACTAAATTCTTTATATTGCTTTTATTTAATTAATAATGTCCACTGTCACTTTGTCAACAAAGATATATTACAATAGCCTAAACACCCTTAACTTACAGGACAGGACCTTTAATGGTGTCATGTGGTAGAGTAGTTACAGAATCTTCACAGTCCTCTGACTTTGAGTCTAAATTGTATGCTGAAGGTCAGTGTTCCTTCACACCCTACAGCTCACGACCTGTGTCTTAACAGATGAAGAATCACTCCATTTACTCTCTAAGACTGTCCGTTCAGCCACTTTAAGAGAAATCAATGTACTTCAGCCCTGAGGAGAACAACACTCTTAAGTCTCTGTCATTCTGACCTACAAATGACTACTCTGCTATCCCCAAAGGCTTGTCTGTGTTTATGTGCTTTGCTGTATGCATGTGCATACTGGGGTGTACTACAGTGTGACAGGAAGACAAAGAGACGCAGATGGAGGGTCTTTAAAGGACAATAATTCATATGGTACAGCATGTTTGTGACATGTTTGCAACAAAAAATTAAGCAGAGGTCCAAATATGAAAAATAAGTTTTCATATGTCCTTGTTTCAGTTGTGATTGTCTTCCCGTGAGTCTACCTTGAACATACATGATTGTCGTTTGGAGTTGTAATTTGAAAAAAGGTCAGAACAGGGGGTGCTGTGGACTTTCAATATGTGAAGGGGGAAGCATTTTAAGTTGTTTGATTTACACAAAACATGATTCAGCAGGTACAATGGTATTCTACAAACAAATTAAGGTTTTAAAGACTGCCACTTCTTATCCCATTGAGTAAAATACACCACACTACAACATGGCATAAGAATAAAACATTTTGACTTCCACAAGCTGTGGTCAAGGGCAAACATCCTTCATATCAGAGGTGAACGATAATGACGTATTGCTATCTGATATAACAGACTGTTAACCATAGTTCTCAAGTCATATTCTGCTCGTATGAACTAAGTTATTCATTAACACTCTCCTCTATATTTCTCTCTCTCCATAGGAACCTGTTATACAGTCTTCCAGGGAAGACTCCTCAGTTTTCCATCCTCAGGTTCTCACAGGAAGCCGTCCTGCATTGCAACATCACCAGCAAAGCAGTCAAAAACAACTCTGCAGTTAAGGAAGTACTTTGCCACAGCACCATGAACCAGTCTCTGTCTCTCATCCTCAGGGCCATCCGGTCAGCTGAGAGGCTGGTGTGTTTTGGCTTGGACTTGTTTGAAAATTACCCAAATGATACGATATGATCTTGGCTGACACAGACCCACCAGCAAACTTGGATGCACTCAAGAGCAAAAACTGCCACTGATCAAGTCAATAAAGTTTAAATAAATTGCAAATAATGAAACACAATTGACCCTCCGACTGACCTCATCCAAAACCTCACCTTACTCATCATACTACAGTCCTGGAAAAGTAGAGAATCAGAGGGAACCCACATATTGACACTGCTCAACAGAGATTGAAACTCCCACCACATAGTGTCATTTCTTCCCATGATTCTACACTTCCTAAATAACCAATATTGAATCAATTTTTAATGATCTTAATATCAAGGGTTGTAAAAAGTCTGTTTTCTGATGAATGTATTGAAACTAACTTGTTGCACAGTAGCTCTCAGATATGCAAATAATATTGACACAATGGGGTCGTTTAAATTGCACTATACTCTCTTCCAATGAAAGCAGACCAGTAACAAAAGGCTTATAGTAACTTTTAGATTATTACTTTTCCTTCAGATGATACTTGCTCTGTTGTCTAGAAAACTTTTATCCATCCTTTCTTAGACAAATCCCAGCACAGGAGGTTTTGAGAAAGATAAGCTGAAAAAAAAGGCCTTGACCTCGTCCAGGCTTGGTCAGTGTCACTTTGTGATGGTGCCTGGCAAAGGTTTGTTTGCCCATGAAGGAAAATTTTGGCATTTTATAACTGGTGCTGTGTCTCAAATCGCGTACTTCCATACTTACACTTACTATGTTGAGTGCATAAGTGCGTTCACACTGACAAGTATAGCAAAATGCAGTGCACTACGAGTACCTGGATGGTGTACTCATAACGGTCAGAAAGTTGAGTGTGGAACGCTGCACACTTCTCACCCTCAATGGTTGCCATCTTGGCTACGTAGCGGAAAGGGAGGTACCACCAATGTATGAAAATGTCAGCTGCGATTGTTACGGCTAAAAGTAAATTCACGTTCATTTTTAGTCATTTTCAATCAAATTGAAGTCAAGTGAACAAACGAGCCGGCAGACATTTTGCCAGGCGGGTAAAATTTTGCCGATAATGCTCCGCCGAGTTGCACTTTGCCATTAAAAAGAAGCAGAAGAGGTCAAATGTTGCGGTCGTCATTTCCGGTAAGTGCAGAACAGCCGTGTTCGATTTGAGACAACACTACCCTGTCGAAATTCATGCACTACACAAGTCAGTGCATAGTGTACGCAGTGTACTGCATGTTAGTGTACTAACGGAAGTACGTGATTTGAGACACAGCATGGGTCTTAATCATGAAATGGTGGCCATTCCGACTAATGGGTCATGCAAGCCTCGTTAAGCAATAAGCCATTCTAGTAGCCTACCCAACAACACCCTTAGCTGTTCTAAAATCACTGTAAGCCATGGCATCCTATGGCTTGTCACTTTTGTTAAAGAGCAATAAATTACATATACAACACAGAACACAGCTATTCAAGGAATCTAATACTTTGAGCAATAAAATTGTAACTTTATTTTTTCATCCTGCAATGTACTCAAAAAACAGCATATAAAAAGTAAAATATTTCAAATAACTGTTAGGTGTGTGTTTATAGAAGACTGTAATGAGGGTGTCCTAGCAGCATAAAACACTCACTCGTCACTGCAGAGACCTGGGTTCAATATCTGGTTACCAATGCCTCTGGCTTGGCCTGGAGCCCCAAACAACACCCACCTGTTAGCCGGTGGGAAGCTGGTGGGGGGGTATGTCCCTGTGGCTCACACTAGCTTCTCCTGCTGGTAAAACTGCAAAAACTCCTTGCTGTCAGGTGAAAAGAAACAGTTGGTGACTCCATGACCTTTGTATGAGGCGCATGGTAGTTAGTCTACACCTGCGGGGGGTGGCAATGGCAGAGGTCAACAAGTAAATATGGGAGACAATGGGGGAAAATGCTAAAGAAGGACATTCTATAGACAAACATGGTAAAAAGCTGTAAAAAAAAACAACTTAACACTTACAACAACAACTTAACAGCCAAATGCTGCCATATTACTTGGCTACCCAGACACTGAGTCCTGTGTAGCATTCATAACAATCTTGCAGAGTAGATGAACACTGACAAACAATCAAAATGCTTTAGCATAAACAAGTGAAATTAAATAGTGGAATGGGCATCACATCACACAGTAATTCCAGCTGGATGCATTTACAACCATTATGCACTGTTTGACAATTTCTCTCTATCTCCACCTGTCATTCTCTACCATGTTCCCAATGACTGCGCTACACCCTGCAAACTCTTAATGTTTTAAGTGGCAACAGTCAGTGTTATTTCTCTGCCTCCTCTTTCTTGTTATTCTTCTCACATTAGCTCCCTAATTAATGCCACCATCCAGTGATCTCTCTCATTGTGCAGTAGTTTGCTCTGCTCATGTCAAGAGAAATAGGAGTCTAAGGCTGATGTGCATGGCTTTAATAGCCTGAATAGAGACTTGAGCAATAAAAAAATTTTTTTTTTTTTTTTTGGTAACAACTATCTTAAAACATTGTTATTTTGAGGAAGAGCAATAGTGTTTGTTGGATTATGGTTCTCAAGCTGTAACCAAATAGCTCAATCTAACCAACCAAAGCTGCAAACCACAGATCAGCAGCTTTAGCAATCCTTTCAAATTACAGGGAGTCATGTGATCCAGCATGTATATAAAATTATTGGTATTGGGGCTTCAGGTTTTTTTGTAGTTATGCATGGTGTTTGCTAGAATAGTGTTTTTGTTAAAAGAAATGAGTAGAGCACTATTTTATAATGTGAAAAAACAATTTCATACGTTACCTTATTTGTAATAGTTTTAATGTGATAGACTTTTTTAGCATGATGAAAGGGTGGGAGGGCATGGGAAGGGCTTAGATTTTGCAGCTTGTAATTTCTTATTAAATCTGAATTTTGTAGAGTTTACACACTTTTAAAATGTGAGAAAATGATTTAGCATCTGGAAAGATACCAACAGCATTGCCCAGATAATCTGTTTATTATAGTATTTAGTGTTTCCACAGTCATAATGATGCATTCAAATAAGTTAATTTTTAGTCTCAAATATATGGTGTTTTTTTATTAATTACATCTCAATTTGCAGCAAATATTTGATACACAAAATTTTGTAAGGTAAATTGAAAATTTGTATTTAATTGCCCAATTTGTAAATAAGCAGACTTGCAATACTGAAAAACTTTTCAGGGATCAAAAATACATTGCTTTAAATTGTGTGCCTTTTATCAGAAAAAAATGCTTTATATCAGTATAATGTCAAATTGTATACCAAAAAATGTATGAACTCCAGATTTTTGTTGATGTAATGCTCTGTCAGAGGTCCTCACCTCTGAGCAGATAGTCAGCTGTAGAATGTGATTAATTGCCTACCACTGTGTAATATATATGTGGTTTTCACTATAACTAGTATTAGAATTAAATTCCTTTCAGACTGCATGCAAACTGAATTTTAGTGGTGGCACAATTGCATACAAAATCAATACAAAGATTTCAGTCAATAGAAAATAGATACCACACACAGTCCATGTGTGTTGTTAGCTAGCTATAGCTAACCTAGCTACAGTTTGTGCATTGGCTGCTTGAGGTAAATAAACACAAAAACACCCTAACTTTCAAAATCATACCAAAAAATTGCAATGATGCATGATGAAAATTTGCTTTATGTTTAATCTGAACACACCACTTAAACTGGCTATTATGGTAACAATAACAAGATGCTTTGCTAAACAAGCCTACTTGCTAGTTAGCTAGTTAACTATGGAGGATATTCTTGGTCATAATTCAAATTAAAAATCCAAATAGAAAATGAAGAGAGATAAAATTAAAAAGATTATTATTTTACTACACTACTAGAAATAATTAGGCCATAATTAAAATTTAAAGTCCAAATAGAAAATGTAAAATGATAATTTGAAAATATAAAATGACAATGAAAAAAATTTAAATGCAAAAGCTTAAATGGAAATGCTCAAACTGAAAGCTTAAATTGTAAAGATTAAATTGAAAATGGCAATGGAAAAGAAAAGGGAAAAAAGCTATGTATTTAAAAGCTTAAATTAAAAAAACTAAATTATTATTTATTTTGCATTTGCACTTTACAAATAAAAAATTATTATTTGGCCTTTTAAATTTGATGTTTTCCATTTTCCATTTTCCATTTGGCTTTTCAAGCTGTATGTAAATGAGGAGGCGCGGCCCAAAGGCTGCAGGGAGGGTTTGAAATGGCTAGGGCGCAGAGGCACATTATGGACAGCAGGGGGAGCTGGCTGCTAAAGAGCACAGTGAGTTTGGCAGTCCAAGGAACCGGACCGTGCTCTGCCATGCCAGCAGTGTCAAAACCAGAGCAATGGAAAAACCAGAGCTAGCCTCATTGCTTAGGCAGGCGCTGGAAGTCATCGACAATGACAAAATTTCCAGCGGGGCTTCTTCGTCGACCACCACCTTGGACCAGAGTGAACCAGAACTAGTTGATGTGGAAATTGTGTATGAGAAGTGAAAGTTGTGGAAGTTACAAGGGATAGGGTGACACACTAAAAAGAAAAAAAGAAAAGAAAAAAAAGTTTCTACAAATATTTTAAAATGTATTTGTTTTCGGGAAGAATAATGTCAAATAAGCGCGGGACTCATAGTGAGGTGAATGCTGTGTCGCCGTCTTCTGGTGTTATGATATATAAATCATATCTGATAGAGCTGGAGGTGAGGCATGGTTGAGAGGTTAGTGCTGTCAACTGTTGAAGACTCAGGTACGGAAACCTTCAGTTGCTTTTTTTATTTTATTATCCTAAAATTTGAAGTGTAATGAAAAAAACAGGATTGTTTTGCCTACTTCCACTTTTATTCAAATACAAATAATTTTGCTGCCTCAAAACATTTTGAGTCTTTCAAAGAAAGCATCATAAATTAATTAATAAAAACCTGTGGCTGTGAGTTGGCAGCCAAATGAGCCATCATATCTTTCTAATTTCAGTAGCAGATCTTCCAAAGTATCTTTACTGGTTAAGATAAGATTGCACTTTATTGATCCCCTAGGGAAAATTCAGATGCAGCAGCAGCAATTACAGGGAGTACAGAAATATACAGTAGTTCAAAATATAACAAACAAAATACATTAAGCAAAATAAAACAAGGTAATTATAGATCATATAAAAAACTGATATAACTACAAGATAAAATACATGACTTTAATAAAGTGTCAATGTGTCTGGTGGTGTCCATTGATCCAGTGGTTACAGAATCATCTGTGTATCTAACGTCCAGCTTGTGCTGTGGCCCAGTGAGCCCTTCTGGAAACACTGCAGCAGACTGCTGATCCAAACAAATACAGATACAGTGTTGGGGAACAAGCACCCAACATACTCGTGTATACAGTGAAGGAACCAATAAACTGGATTTGTCCTGTCTTATTCAGTACTTGATCATGATGATGCTCAGATCACAACAAAATGTGCAAGCTTTTCTAAATTAGGAGGAGGGTTATATATTGCATTAAGATACTGGAATATGACATAGTGGAAACTGTTAACAGTGCCCTCTGTGGTTCCTTCCTCCTAGCAACACAACACTGAACTACAGTGTTAGCTAAAGAATAACCTGCAATAGTCTACGCTATAAATCTTGTAATTAAAACTATAATTCCTTACAGTATACTGCACTGATAATGCTGTGACTTGTACAGGGTGAACCTGGAGCCAGTCTACCATGTGTGAACAGTGGGATGCAGAAACCAGCGGGACCCCTGTCAACAGTTTAATCTACCATTCTTTATCAATGCTCACCATATGAAACAAAGTGTAAGTTA
>LKNJ01003018.1:0-50802 GCA_002120245.1 Maccullochella peelii | reverse complement strand
CACACACACACACACACACACACAAGCGACCGTACTTTTTATTTTACTATAATAGCTACATGTAATAGTAGCTGTATAGTACACTGACGGGAGGCCGGTGAGAGGAAAACGACATCACCTTCACCTTGCAGACTGAGTAGCGCTCAAATTAGTTTTTTCAAATCTTTTGTCAATATACTTCCATACATAACACTTTAAGGTTAAATATGGGCAAAGAGAAATTAATGAATGTCTTGTTAGCCTTATTAAGAGCACTGTATTACATTTTTCACTATTGTCATCTCGTATGTACTAGGGGATTTACTGTGAGAAGCAGGGACAAGTATCCCTCACGCTCGTGATGGTCCGTAATTAAGGCATCAATGGCAAAATAAGTTCATATGTAACTAGGGATGTCCCAATAAAGTTTTTTGGGCCCTGATCCAAGTAGGAGTAGTAGTAGTAGTAGTAGTAGTAAGTATTGGATATTTGCAGATACCGAGTCCCATCCAATACTTATATTCACTTAAATGTTGATTAAAACAGCTGTAGCCTCCTAAATTTGGTACACCTTATTTTTCATGAGCTACTTGATTCAAATAGGCTACTGGTTAGGGTAGCTGGATAGGTCCTGATTCAAAACTATTAATCAGCTTAAATTATTGATATGACATGAATTAAAGTTTAACTGTGTGACTCCTGAAATTGTCCTGGCGCGATCCACTAGAGAGAAAATGTATCACTCTGTTGGAGTTGTTGGAACTACAAAAAGTCCACTAGTGAATGTACAGTGGTGTTACAAGGGGGGGGGTCTATTCCCTCCCAAAGGATCTTTGGCTAAGTACAGACAATGGCTGCAGAGAACGCTTGATAACAACAGACAAGTTTCATTTTGGCCTAATCAAGTTACTCAGGGTATTAACATTAATTAGCGACAGCTGACATGACCTGCTGCTGGCGCCTTTTGTCAATGTCAGAGTCTTAGAACTTAAAGAGAGTCTTAACTCAAAGTCATTCAGCGGTGCGCCAAAATACTTTTTCGTAAAGGACAGCAGTGCTGAAACACTAGCAGGCTGAGATGGACAGAAAATACTGTCTACAAAAAGAATCAGATTTTGATCGGCTTTATTTTAGGCGAGACAGATCCTTTAAAATATGCTCAAGTCGGCCCTGATACGATCATCTCTAGTCATAACTTTGAGTCACCAACAGCGCTCCCTCTCAGCCACCAGGTGCCAAATATCCTGAAAACACTGAGGTTCTTTCCGTAAATGTTCCGTCATGTCTGCATGAAGCCGTGAGGAACATTTACATAATTTACAAACATGTCTGAATGACAAAAATCCCTCACTTTAACAGATAGAGCTTCTGAGGGTTTGTTAAGCCCTTTCAGACATGGAATACGTAACATCCAAAACAAGAGAGGTGAGGTACTATTTGAAAGAGCATATCTAATAAGAAGTCAAATAAATTCCCAAAGTTACCCAATCCATCTCTCCACTTCGTTTGAAAGTGATGAAACATGTCTTAAACTATAAACTCGTAATGAAGACAATGTGACAGTAATCCTTTGGCTCCAAAACTGGAGATAAACTCTCCAATTCTAATGAAGTGTTATATAATCATTTAGGTCACAAGAGTCCCAGAGTCACATTTCAAAGGGTCTGAATCACTCAGTGGGGAGACCGGGGTGAGTGATGGCCAGTGATACTAGCCAGATTTAGTTTTTTGATCCACAATCAACGCAGCATTGGGCAAAGACTGTGGCCTTTCAGCATGAGATGCCTCCGTGACAGCAGATGACTCATGGCAGCAGAATGTGATGGAGCAGGAAACATCACTTGCAATTACACTGCTACCTTCACAGGAACAACTATAGTAAACATGCTATTTTCGAAACACGTTTATGGGCCACTTGAGGTACATCCATCTGTTGGAATTGGAGAAGACAATGTGGAATAAAGCCCCAAAACATCTTGGAAATGTGATCTACATTTGCTCTGCTTGTTGCCTTAGTACAACAATAAAAAAGCATAAACAATTGTAGACAGTGACCAATATATCCTCGCAGTTATGGTGTGCATGAGTGTGTGTATGTAAAAATAGTTGCTTTTTGGCAAAGGACAAGGAATTTATTACTCTTAGATGCACATATACAAATGTACACGCACGAGAAAATGTTAATTAAGAGTAGTCATAAGTGTAGCTATCACAAGATATAAAAAGCTTACAATATAATATATAATAATAAGTATAAAGTGTACAAAACCACAACTCAGAGGATAGAAAAGTAGTTTTGTGGCAAGAAATCCCAACACCAGCTTTATTGGCAGAGTATCTATGAAACGGGGTGAATGTGAAGCAGGGCATTGCTGGAAAACAGCAAATGCACTTGACTTTTCCTGAATAAAATACCAGACAATTATATCACATAATTAGGCTTTTAAAGTCAATCTTTTACATAAGCATCTTTTGCATGCGATCGTTTGTTAGCGTGACTCACACAGAGGCATTTCGAAACCAACACCCACACTGATAACAGATCGTAGATGGAGATTTCTATAAATATTCAGTGGTGTAAGTAGTAAGGTATTTATTGGCCAATAGTACAAAATGAACACTATATCTGTCGGTGGTGGACAGTGTTGTTAATCAATATCAATGACACCTCTGCCAGGTGCTGAGATTTCTGGATTTCAAAATCCATTTTCCATCCTGCACCCCACCCACTGGAATTTCCAGACTCTCCAAATCGATCCCTGACGTATTTGCACTTTCAACAAAACTATGAAGGACAAGTGAGAAACCAATATCAACGAGGCATGTTAGCTATAAAATGCAAAAAAGTGTCAGTTGCAGGTCAAAAAGTACATTTGGCATTACCCTCTTCTCCTCTTCTGTTGAAGTAATTGGCAGTTTGTTTAGAAAATGTGACTTAATGTGCCATGGGGTTGTTAAAGCTGTGTGACTATTAAAAAAATACACAACTGTGCTGGACCCTCATACACTTAATACTAATCAAACCTAGAAGGAAACAACAACAACAGCTACGTCAGCAATAACAGGGACCAGTACCTGTGTTAATGGACGTTGTAGATATAACACTGGCAATTCTCCAGAGACAAATTCACCATTGCTACTATACTGTCTGCTTTCAGCGGTTTTCAATAAATAAAAACTGGACACAACTAAACAATAACTGTGAGGCTGAAACTTCTGGCTTTTAGTGAAATATCTCAACAAATATTGGATGGATTGCAATAATATTTGCTACAGATATTCAAGCTCCCTGGTGGATAAATTCTAATGACTTTGGTGATCCTCTGACTTTTGCTCTAGTGTCACCATCTAGTCAAATTCTTAGTTAGTGAAATATCTCAAAATATACTAAATGGATTGGCACCAATATTTTCACAAACCTTCGTGGTTCCCAGAAGATGTATCCTAATGACTTTGGTAATCACTTGACTTCCCCTCTTGCGCCACCATGAGACTGAATTTTTTGTTTGTTTATTAAAAAAAATGTTGAGATGTACTGCATTGACTGCCGTAAAATTTGGTACAGACGTTCATGCTCCCCTAAAGATGAACTGCGATAACTTTAATCCCCTGACCTTTCATCTAGTGCCATCATCAGGTTAAGTCAGGTCAGTTTGTCCATTACTTTAGTTTATGACCCAATACCTGCAAAACTAACCTGCTAGCATGCTAACCCTCTAAAATAAGATGGTGAACACTATACCTGCTAAACACCAACATGCTAGCATTGTCATTGTGAGCATGTAAGCATGCTGATGTTAGGCACAGTAGTGCTTTGAACTAAATGCTAAGTACAGCCTCACAGAGCTGCTAGCATGGCTGTAGACTCAGTCTTGTTAAGCAGGGTCAAGCAAGTTCACTCCTGGATAACTTCTTAAAAATAAAGAGAAACAAAACATCTGATGCTCAGACTCGTTAAAAGAAACAATGATGGTAACACTCCTTTGACTTTTAAGAAATGTTTTACTAATTCGGGAAATCAACTATCTGAACATCTGGTGTATGATTAAGTCAAAAGGTATGAAACAGCGGGTACAGTATAAACCACTCAACTCATTCTATTTGTCTATATTTAATATCTGTGTTGATATGATGTGTAATTCTTGACACACGGAGGAGCAGCACCATTGCAACACAGACATGACTCTTTTGGGAAATACAGTGTTTTTAAGTGAGACATATTAAAGCCTGTTACAACATGGTCAGAATACCAGATTAATTTACATCTGTGGCTTAATGTGTTGAGATTTCTGGACTTCAAAACTCACTTTCTGCTTTGTTTTGGAACAAAATCTCACCCCTACGCCCACTGATATTCTGACACACTACTCACTCACATTTTTAACTGCCTAATAGTGGAAAATTGTGCTACGACGAAGCTACTAGCAAGTCATTTTAGCCTTGAATGATCTTCGTCACTGTCAGCTCTCACGCAGCGTCATTTCCAAAATGTGCACATTGTATTTCATCTTGTGGGGATTCACCTATGAGGGGATTTGAGTGAGAGTACATCCGACTTCCTTAAGTACACAGATACACAGGATACACACACTTGGCAGCATGAGGCCAAATGGCAGAGAGAAGTAACTGTAACAAATCAGAAATTCAATAGCCAGAAACAATTTAACATGACATCTTTGCTACACTAAAGAGTCAAGTGAGGCAAAAGACGTTAACTTTTGAGTTCAGCTTCCTCTGCAGAGAGCAGGCACACATCTGTTTATGTGGCAGTTTTAAGTTTAAAGTTTGTCATTTAGACACATCTCTATCACAGCTCAGTTTGAGAGACAAGACAGATTTATCTTTAGATAAAAATCTAGAATAGCTTTAAAGTAGCACAGTGAAATACCAATCTAATTCAGTAACTGCTCATGAAACTGTAAAAAACAAAAACAAAAACAAAAACAAGACTGATGGTTTGACATGCATTTTCTGAATGCCTGAACCATCTCAACTTCCTCTTTTCAACACGCTCCTTTCAACACAAAAGAGCAGCAGTTTCATTCAGAGTTGCTTCAAGATGCTCCTCACCCTGTCTGACACCCTGCAGAGGAAACTCACATTGGTCGCTTGAATGTGCAAACTCATGTTTTTTGGTCAATACCCAGGGCTCATGGCCATTAGAGAAGGTTATAATGTACAGATGTGTGACAAATTCAAGGAAAAACCAACATAAAGTGTCTTAGTAAGCTGTTGAGCCACCAGAACAGCTCAAAGCTCCTTGGTGTAGATTCTCAAAGTCTATGAACTGTAGGGATGAAGACCATTCTTCCACACTCACTTTGTGTTTTGCGTAGATGGCCTGACAAATCAAGAGCTTCACCTTCGCACAATATCAGCATCACCGCTGACACCACACAGCCCCCTGTCAATAAGCTGCATCTGAACCTATAAAGTCCATCACTTTAACAGTAGATGAAGCCAGCAATGTTTGAGATTCCCCACAGGGGAGTATTCAAGGCAACAAATCAAAAACAACATACTGTGGCCACACTGTAGGACCAGCACAAACCAGACTGTCTTTCTATCGAATTGGTCGCCCTGCCACAGAACTCAGTCACAACAATACTGGCAGAAAAACTGGACTCTACACATATTCATCACTTGACACAAGATTTAGTCTCTCAGGGCACCTGTTAAGACATTGTTTTCTGAGTTTATGTGCTGGAATTCCCATGACTTCTCAGGACTCACAGGTCCCACAAAAATGTAAATGTAAATTTGAAACGCACAGTAATAAGCCAGGCTCTCATTGGGCAGGAACATCAATATTTAGATGAGATCTTAAGAAAACTTGAGGGTTAACTGTTAGGGGCGGAAATCTTTGTCAATTTTTTCGATTCTGATTCTTGGTATAATATTTTGATTCATAATTGATTTAAAACAATTCTTAATTCAATATTTTGGCTCTTACTCCAGTGCACTGTGCCAAACCACTGACTCCTGTCCTTGGCCACTGAGCTGCAAATTAAACCTAACAGAAAATTAAGCTTAACCCTCTTGATGAGGGTCATTGAAAGAGTGTGCAGTTTTTTTAAAAGTTATTTTTTCCACGTTATTTAGGAAGCATCTTACAGTCTTCTTCCTGTATGAAAATAATGAAATGGTACATACAACATACATTGTTGGTTAATACATTTTTAATCGGTTAAATGGCAATTAACTGATTAATGATTAATCATTAACATCCCTACACCGTTGTCAAGCTGTGCACCGGAAGCAAGGAGGAGTAATAACGGCGACCACTATAGACGAGATAGATGCTGCTATCGAGGCTGTTCTAAATCAATTAGAAGCACCAATTACACTGAAATCCGAACGGTATGTCTTCTCAATATCGCCCAAGATCATTGTTTGTTTTACTTTGCTCCGCTCTTAAGCCCCCGGCAAATTTTGACCATAAAGATGTAAATGCAGTGTAACGAGTTGACAATTCTGTCTGATATCAGGCAATATTAGGGGTGTAATGGTACACAAAATTCACGCTTCGTATGTACCTCGGTTTTAGGGTCACGGTTCGAGTGACAGCTGAGCTGTGGTAGTGCACTGACACCACTGGTGAAATCCGCCACAGCAAGATCATATTGGTTATTGGCAATTGAAAACAATTACGATGAGACAATCTGAGAATACAGACGATTGCCCTAGCCTAGTAAACACAGAACAGCTACAGTTCAGATCGTTCTGTTATTTCTCTCTAACCACACCAGTCAGGAATACGTGGAATATTGTCTTTCCCTTGAGCAAATTCATATTTTCCACCTGTAAATGGTAAATATCTGATCCTGTATTTTCCCACACAAAACACATACTGTGATTTTCCGTTGTTTGGAAAGGAAAGAGGAATGTTTGGAAAGGAAAGAGGAATGTTTGGGCCTCAAATTTAGACAAGTGCATATCACTCAGTGCATTTCCAGGGAGTATTTTCTTTCAGACACATGAAGAGAGTTAATAAAATCCCTATAATTCCATCCTTTCTATCTCAGTAGTAATAAAAACACAGAATGAAATGTGGAACTATAAATAGACACTGAATATCTAATAATATCAGATAATGGGTGCCTGCCAATGTTGAGCTCACACTGTGCTCTACTGACCCCTGACTGTGGAAATCAATCACAGCTTCATCCATCCCCTAACCAAACAACATATTGTCTTGATTTATTGTATATGTAATGTAAAAGCTATTCTTGCAGCAACACGATGCCCCGTTTTGTTTTCGTTTGAGGGATTTAGGAACCAGGGACTACAGATGAGAAAAAGCCTCTTGGCTAATTCTGGCATTTAAATAAAAACCATGTATCAAAGCCATAGGTGTCAGATAGATTTTGATCATTAGTACACTCTGTTTTGGAATAATGAAATTCTGCAGCACGAGGCGCACCATGCAAAACAGGTACAGGGCAAGTCATTTAAGAATGGGCAAGGATCATGTTAAAACACAGATCACTGAATCACTTTTTTGGGCCAGTGAAGTGTACAGTGTTGTTGCCATGACGGCACTGTGTTTATCTATTCAAGGCATCCAAATGCATTACTCATGTGCTTCTTTAGACAGGTGCCACTGGGTTTTGTAAAGTCCTCAAAACAGACCTGACATTGGCACAATTGCTTATAGAACTGTAGCCTACGAGCATGACGAGGATGATGATTGTGGGGCTGGTAGTGGTTGTAATGTGGGTTGGGATTGCATCAGCTGTATGCAGGTCAACACAAGTTGGATGCAAAAGATTATGAACAAAATGGGATGGTCTACCATTACTTTTAATCTGGCAACTGTAAATTCAGTTAATCAAAGGACCAGGGCTTTAAGTGTGCCAATTCATAAGGGTTAGTCTATAATTTCAAGCGATTAGTTAGGGCGCCGTCACACCTGTATTTCGGAAATATGACAAAGACAACAATGTAAGTTCTGGTCCGGTGTCTTGTACAGCAATATTATGGCAGGTATTGCTGTGGGATTGTCACACACTTTTCAACCACCATTCCCTTCAAACATTCACAATCAATTTTATTGTGTGTGGGACAATTGTATATGGAAGTTGTCAGGTTCACACTGTAAACTAATGAAGTTATAATAAACAACAAAATGTCCTGATTTAAAATGTTAATACCCGATACCTGAATACCTGATTGCATTAATCACGCTTATACTACGATCACTTCCCACAGAAACCAAAGAGAAAAACCTAAAATCATCCATTTTTTAAACCTCTATTAGCTAATGTCATGAGTGTTTTTGTGCAACTGTGACTTAGTTTATCTATTGGTTAATTAATGATTAACATAGTTTAAGGCATTAGTATTGTACATATTACTTGCAGTCCAATACATACTTGTATAGGACTAATTTACACAATGTGCAGTCAGTTTTTCAGGGTAATACTCAAATTTTACATGAAATGTAATATTAATTTTCAATATATTTCTAAAATATGGAGCCTTTTGCACTTTTGGTGCCCCTCCTGTAGCTAAAGAGGATGACCATTACGCATGCAGAACACACTGCCCTTGTTTAAAATGCTTGGAAGTAACTACCGGTGGGTGTAAGTAGCACTCAGAATTATTAAACCGGTCATCTGGAGGTGCACAATTTCACTAAAAAGCACATGTTCCTTCCTTAAATTTACACTGTGCATGCAGTTGCCCTAACAACACAGTCCTAATTTAAATATACTTAGCCTTTTGTAGCAATTTAAAATCACAGATGGCTAACCAAAAACACATCTACTTTAGAGTTAATTGAGCTATTAACAACAAATACACCCAAATTTACGGCCTTAGAGCATGCCTGGCCAATGAATACACCCTTATCTCCCAAAACAACCAGTTTCGAGACAAATATTAAAAGAAAAGACCCTGAAGAAAATTGCCTTTGTGTAAATAAGTCTCCCATTTGCAGAGCCAAAAATAAACCTTTGAAAGAGAAAAAAAACCCATTTGGTCAATTTAGAAAACCCTGAAATGCACAAAAACAATTCTTTCAACATTTTCTCAAACAAAAAAAGCATATTAAATTAGAATTAAGATGAACACAAACTAATAAACATTAGTCACAGCATTTTTGGGATTGGTTTGACTGTCTACATGTGGGGTGGACAGGGTTGACATGAACTGTCCCACAGTCCCTCCCACTGGGTCTGGCATTCAGGTACAGCACCCTCCCTCCCTCTATAAAGCCTCTCATGTCAGCAGTGTAAACTTCAGACTTCAACTCATGGTAAACTCTTTACAGCTTTGGAAAAAAACACATAACTCTGCTAAACAGTACACAACACACTTGGATGTGCATCATAAATTCTCTACATCAAGTTACAAGCTAGAGCCTGAGGTAAGTGACTTTTTCCACAATTTTAATTTAAGTTCAAGATTATTTTTAAAAAGATTGCTAAAGAATTCTTCAGGTATTTAAGAATGTAAATTGATGTCCTGTCAAATCTGGGAAGGGAGTTTCAAGGACTAGGAGTTTTTTTTATTTAGTGATTTTGGGTGTACTGATGACTGGATGTTTCTTCAATAATCTGCCAAACAAATCCATAAATACTGATTTGTAACTGACAACCCAACAGACTGTGACTCTTAACCACCCTGTTGTTGTGCAGCTCCAAATGTTATTCAACTGCATATTCAATGTGGTCTTAAACTAATCAATCACCAGCTGTGGCAGAACTTCAGAGCTAACCTCCTAAACATAATTTCTTTATCTTTACCACTAATAGCTTCCAGCCAAAATGAGATTAGTCCTTCAGACTGTCATCTGCTGCTGTGTTTTCACCACTGTCCTGCCACTGGTTAAAGGTGCCACAGGGGAGCTCAACACCAGTCTGAAAAAAAGGTGAGCTGCCTGATCAACAAGCACTGTGAGAACATTGTGTTCATTCGAAAGAAAAAGCCTCATCATTCTGTCCTTTAACATTCAAATCAGGTGCTCGCCCTTAATGACAATGAGATATTTATCAAGCTACTTAATGAGAATGAGTGAAGAAAATATTCCAGTAAAGTTTCAGTTTTGCTATAGCTCGACAGATACTGGATTTTTGAGGCCGATACTGATAGATATTTGTCTGATAATTAGGATCCCTAGTTATCCCTATGGATCCCTATGTTGGTTATGACAGAACAGTGATCAAGATATGTCATGAGCGAGGCATTATAGAACTGAAGTGTTCTCCAACGGACAAATCATGTAATATAGACACTGACTCTACACTACTGCAAACATGTCTGTGGCATTTCTGTACTGCAATTTGTTGTTACTCATTAGACATATATGCCGATACAGATATATCTGTGATAAGCCAATATCGGCCGATATGTCGTCCTAGCAGATTTATCGGTCGGACGATTTTTGCTCGTCAAGAATCATATGATATTTTCTGGAAACAAGTAAAGGTCGGCCTTCCTTCATGATAACTGATCTAAGAAAATTCTTGAAATTTCTTGAGCTACACTGGCATCACATGAAATCATCTCATATTTTGGATGTGTGATGCTGTGTCATACTGTGATATTATCACTTGTCTGTACCTTACAATTCTGTGTGAATTAGTGTCGGTTTCTGCGATCACAACCTCTTCCGTCCTTCGTGGCAGGTTTAGAGTATGGCTGCAGAGCCGTATGAAGAGAGACCTGCGCAACAGCTTAGTGACAGACAATGAGCAGTACTCTGGCATCCATGATGGACCACAGCAGGACGGGAATGCAAAAATTGTCTCACCTCCTTCAAGGTAACAAGAAAAGCTGCATTGGGGCATTTTTGGCCTCATTTGATAGCTGACAGTGTAGAGACAGATAGAAAACGTGGGGAGACAGAAAAGAGTATGAAATGATACAAAGGATCCCAGCTGGAATAGACCAGGGGTATCGCAGTTATATGGTGTGCCTCTTAACCATTAGGCTACCACGGGAACCCCAAAGCACTGCATTTATTAAGTGTTTGAAGGTGCCGCAGATGCTGTCTGATATTACAGGAGTTAAATTCCAAATAAATTGCAAATGAAGTGTCCACCATGTGAGAAAAGATTGCTATTTTAAAGAAGATGAGTAATTAAAGACTTTGGATGAACTATCCTCTATTGCACTGATGAGTTTACATGAATTTAGATAAATCTTGATGACAGTTTGGATTTAAACCCTGTCAACATGTGTTACCAGGTCAGATTTAACAACCCCAGAAAGCAGTCTGAAAATATAGCATAAATGTTTCTTTTCCTTTTCCAGCTTTGGGATGTATCAGATATCAACAAATATCAGACCCAGGAGGTCAACATCATCCGTCTGCTTCCTAGTCACATGTGCATACCATGACCTGGTTGACCGACTGAACAGGGTTAACGCTAGTAAAGACGCCAATGCTCCTGTGAAAAAGATTGGCTCGAATGGCTATGGGCGCCGCCGCCGCTCACTCCAGGATGTCGCTCAGCTTGCCCTCCAGATAGGAAGACAAAGACGGAGCACTGAAGCTGGTCAGCGACTCTGCAGACACAAAAGCACACGCACAGTGGCCTAAGACAGGCATGGGAAGGCAAAGGAAAATCCTTGTTGGGGTTATTTGCTCACAACAGATGAAGATAAGTCCCCTCAGAGGTTTTATTCCACAGATTTACAATTAGATATGTATCTGTACAGTTCATCAGAGGAAGATTTGCTCACGTCACTAGATGAAAGAGATTCCAATAATAGATACTGTTTCTGCATGCTTAGGTGCAGTTTCAGTGTGTCTGAACAAGAATGTCTCTCTCTTCTTCAGCTTCCAAGGTGAGCTTGGCAGCTGAGATAGAAGACAAAGATCTTCTCTGACATACCCATGAACTGAGGAGGAACTGAGGTTGCGACGGGGGAGGATTTTTTTCTCAAGAAACTGAAATTACTGGACCCCAAACTGCGACAAGCAGATCCTTGAACTGAATGTGGTGAACTGCTTGTGAAGGGCAATTTATACCCAATATGTACTAGGCCTATACATAGTTAAAAAATATGTAATTTTCAGCTTGTATATAAGGTTATATAAAGCTACCTTATATTTAAGCATACAATACAACTATATTTTTATATAGCCAAAATACATATTTAACATGTCTCCTTTTGGATTTGAACTTCAATGAAGTATGTATCTTAACTGTGTAAATAAGTATCTTGTCTTGTCTTCATGTGAATTAAGTGTCTAATTACTGAGTTATGTTGTGATGATTATACCTTATTGGAAATTAATCATATTAGAGATGTTTTTAGTTGCCATGCATGCCTTTCACCATCCAAACAAATGTCTTTAAAACAAGTGCAATGACGTCATCTAGTTTTTGGCCAGACTTTGGATGCTATGGGAAGTGATGGAGAGCCTCTTTTTGCTATGAAGTTGAAGAACTGATGAGCTAACAAAAGTGTTGTGCTGCCATCTAGCTTTACAGTAGGCAACATGTAACGAATGCAGGCCAAGCTGTTCAAGATCAATGCAGCTTCAATAAAGCACTTACTGTGGTTATGCTAAATGTTTCATCTTAAAAGCCTTAGCTTTGAAATATATCCGCTTCTTTATTGAATGTAATAAATCCTAATTTACTCATAATTCAGCTGAAATTACTTGACATGATATTAGGTAACATGATTTATGTCTTGTTGCGGTGAAAACATGGCAGGAATTGTAATAGTGTTCAGCTGGCTGCGGTGTTCTTGTTTTTGAAATAAATGAAAGAATGCAACAATGAAAAGAACTTGAAGCAACTTCGATGTTATTTGGTGACCTAATATCAAATATTTTACTTGTGCATGCGTGTGCTAGTGTTAGGAGGCTCATAGCCAACACAGTATATGTGCCTTACCATGTTACGATGGCATGTGTAATAAAATATGATTAAATCCTGAGTCCAACACATGTGAACCAGTGGTGTACATTCCGTTCTAAAAATAAAACATGGTTTATCAGCAGCACTGTCTCAAAGAAAAACATGCACAACAATTTAATTTGTCTTAGATTCCTAAAATTGAGTAATCACGGCATTTCAATAACTTTTGGCAAAAATACTCCAAGTTTTGATGAATGGAGAGAAAGAAGCAGTGTGCTCCACTACAAATCAGTGAGGACTAGATACAGATGTTAATCACTATGGAATTTGACCTCCACTGATAGTGTGCAGAGTAGTCACACTGTCCTGAATTAACAAACAGTTGTATTATAAATCTGGTTATTTTCACATTAAAACATCAAAACCTCCCCTATTGGAATACGCAGAATATTACATAAAATGCATGGTTTAAGTCTCTATGACTTTGTAAATGTTTGTTTGCAAAGAAATTGAAAACAAAGAGTCCCTTTACTTAAATCAACTTTTTTACCATTTCTTCAAATGAGAATCATTTGTTGTTTGTATTTGGAATAAAATGTAGTTTTCTGTAATACTTTTGTTGTCTTTGCATCCACAACTCCATCCATATAATGCAACTTTAATGTCACTTTTTTAAATAACATCCTGCACAGCAACTAAAACAACATGAATGTAGCGCTCTCTTCACAACTATTTGGCTATTTAAGTCACCATACACATAATCTACAAGGCACCATTTTGCTCAGTTCTTTCTGCCAAGTGGGAGATATTGTAGCCCTCAGAAAATCCTGATATCTCCCATTCATAATTAGAGGTATCGGCTGATAAATTGGCCAAGGGGATATGTCAACTTATATATCAGAGATATTAGCTTATTGCAGCTATATTGGTATTAGTGTGTCGGCCGATAAGTAACAAGGCATTGCAGTACAGAAATGCCAAACTAGTTTTGAGGTAGCTTTGAAACCGTCTCCATTATACAGTTTTTCCACAGAGAGCAATGGCAAGGTGAAAAACAAATATAACGGATCCATGTCAAGATTGTTTGTGGTTATATTCCAAAAAATTATTACCGGCCAATATATCATTATCTTTTTTGTTTTTAAACTGTCAAATATCACTATTGGCCATTTGACAGTCAGTAGAAAGCAACAAAAAAAACCATTGTGGCACTGTTTAGACCACAAGAACACATCTTGCAAATGTAATAACGTCAAATCCGTCTCTTCTGCATAATGTATATTGACCAGTGTCTTTATTAAAATATGATTTTATAAAATACTATAATATTAAATATTATTTTCCAAGAAATATTGTAACAATGGAAAAGTTAAGGCGCAAGTATACAGAATTCAAATTCTGATCCAGCCACCCAGGGGCCATGAGAGGGACTGCAGTGATGGAAGATTTCTTTCCTTTACTGTCCAGATGGTGGTGTTGTGAGACTTACTCCATCGCTTGGGAACAACCTGAGCCCCAGCTTGCATAAGATACTGTAGCTACTATGGGTTGATTACATTAACTTTGTCAAAACAAATATCAGGAAAGCTTTTTTAAGTACTCTTTTAATGATCCATTTTCCCCTCCTGCATCCCTCAGTATAATTTGTACTTTAAGAAGTTAAGAATTCAAAGACAATTGAGGCTAATTTACCTTGTCAACACAACTGTATACTTGTAAGGTAACTATACAATAAAGTAGATTTGAGTTGTTTATCATCACTGATGTAACAGGCATCAGATGCCCTCGCCCAAGTGACCCAGCCTGGGTAAATCAGACCCAGACCTATGTTAGTGTCACGTCGGCAGCACAAAGGTCAAGGCAAACTGTATTGAATTAAACTTTTTCTATGATTGTCAAAACGTCCTTCTTGCTTTAAATAGGTAGGGAAAACCCTAACCATTAAAAAAAAGTGTTTGCCTTAAATGAGATAAGATAAAACATACTATTTATATGTAAACACTATCTGACACAGAAAAAAAGTGACAGAGACTGCCTTTACAATGAACTGCACATACATCCTGAATAGACAAGGAGGGGTGTGGTCTATAAACAGCTTCCATGGTCTTGAGAAAGTGACAAATACTGGTGCAAACACAAGCTTCCTTGAGCACTTCCTCAATTCACTGAGCAACATTGATGTAGATCACTTCCTCAAGCTCATTTTGAGCACTGTATCTTCACGCATTTAAACTGTGCACACGTTACATTTGTTCAACGGGCTGCGTGCGTGTGCATGCTAGAAGACGACAAGACAAGACCAGACAAGACGTGTCTTCCGTCCTGTGACACCTAATAAGGGTTTCTACAGTCCCAAGAGGTGTTAACATTGTGCACAACCCTGCAAACTGTAAGTACACTGCCGTCATAACAATTCTTTGCACCTGAGTTTTTGCTTTTTGCTCTTTTTTAGCTCTTCTATCTATTGTCATTTTCATCGCACTTGCATTTCTAGCACTTGCTCTACTTTGTATGGTGGTGTCTGGTGACTGAAATACCTCAGTTGTATTTTGCCTTCATTAAATATTCTAAAGTAAAGTTGCACATTTCTGAAAAGTAGAAAGATTTTTAGTCCTATATTATTTGTTTTCCAGACTGGAAAGCATCTAGGAGGTATCAAAATAGAGAATTATAGAATTAGAATAAAATTAGAATATTTTAAGTTGTAATTAATTGAGAATTACAGTTATACTGTGATTAACAACACTTCTGCATCACACCAAAAATTGCTGGGTTTTTTGTTTTTTCTGTGCAGTTTGTACAGTAAATGCTACTAATATATGTCCAAAGACAAGCCAGGTCAGGTACACTAGAGACTATAAATTTCCCACAGCTATGACTGAGTATCTATCGGCTTTGATGAGCAAGCAACTTATATTTTACAGGCAATGTCCAATATAAGCTGGGGAAAATGACTCAGAGATGCAGACTATTTGTTATAAAGATAAATTATGTGAAAATGAACCTCCAAAAAATAGAATTAAACAACATTCATGTCATTTTTACTTGTTCATTACATTAAACTGTTGGCAGTTGTTGTTCAGACAACTAAAACAATTTGATTATAGTTATGGTAAAATAAGTAATTCTGAAAATGATTGACTCAATTCCCTTAAAGAAACACTCCCTTTTCCCACCACCCTTTTTCGCTATCAGACTACAGTTTCTGTTTCTACTTATGGCTGCTCGTTATGAACCTTTTGTTGGGGGAAAAACTATTTGTCTTTTTGTTAGTCCAGGGGGACCTTAGAGAATTTGTACAGTCAATTAGTTTATACTGTTCACTGTAATATAGTGACAATAAAACACTGAAAGAGGAAGACTGATCATTTGAGTATAATGTACTTGTGTTTGTTAAAGCCCATTCAGCACAACAAATAACCAGCACTGACGTCAGGGATCAAGTTTGGAGAATAATAACCGTCTACCTGGAAAGGTACAAAGCACAGTCCAACCGCAGACACTGAAACTTGAAATTTCAGTTCTGTTGGCAAACCCAAACCCAACCCCTTATTCAGTTAACATGTTGTTTCCACAGTCAGTTGATTCATGAGTCAGTTATACTGCACCACGAGCAATTGTAGAGTTGGGGTCATGTTGAGCACTTTTACAGTGTGGACATGCAGTGAGAAAGTTGGACAGTAGCCTTTAGCAATCAGATGATACGTCCATAACAAAATATGCAGTATAACAACACAAAGCCTCCAGCCATCCTAGCAGCTCTGAGGCACAGTGGTGCTTTGAGTTAAATGCTAACTTCAGCATGCGAACATGCTCACAATGACAATGCTGAAGTGTTGGACAAATTAAAAATTTGACCTGATAATAGCGCTAGAGGAAAAGATAAGGGATCGACAAATCCAACCTGAGTGGGACATGAATGTGTGTAGCAAATGTCATGGCAGTCTATACGCAATCCAATAGTTGTTGAGACATTTCACTCAAAACCACAAATTCAACCTCATGGTTGCGCTAGAGGAAAAGTCAGGGGATCAACAAAGTCATTAGGATTCATTGTCTGGCACAACATTTTGTAAAGAGACTCATGGTTCCCAATCTATCTTGTAGATGTAGGATAAGTGACACATTTGAATACAGTACAATTGATATCACAAACAAGTACACTCGACTGAACATTTATATGGCAACCTAAATTACTGCCATTTGTCATATTTTATATCGTGTATGTCTTAGGCCCTCATCAGACAGGACGCGTTTTTTGCAGTGAGAGGCGTCTTTTTCCACTTGTTTTCTATAAGCAGCAAGTATTTTACGAGCTGCTCATGTGCCCTGGGCTCTGTCTGATCAGGGTATTAGATGCCCTACAGATGGCAAACACAGTGCATTCCATAATCAGGCCAGAACTTGTGCACACCTTTCCCCAGAAATGCAAGATGCCTTTCAAAGAAAAGCCCAGCTTTACTACACACGAATGATCTTATATAAGTTATAAGGGTGTTTTCACACCTAACCCGTTTGGTTTGGTTAAAACAAAGCCTGGTGCGTTTGCCCGGTTAGTGCAGTTTGTTTGGGCAGGTGCGAACACAGTAATCGCACTCGGGTGTGGACCAAAACAACCGCACCAAGACCTTTTAGAAGAGGTGGTCTCGGTCTGGTTCCAACACTGGAGCGGTTAGTTTGTGGTTGGAACGTGTTCGACCTCAATCCGACCCAACTACACGGTATACTCCGCAAGTTTGAGCTAAATGGCTCCTGTAGCCAGATGTGCTTTGCATTCTGGGATGCGGCAGAGCACGCAAACTGTTTCTAGTAGCGGCAGCTAGCTGGAGAACGAACCAGCAATGTTTCTCTAACAGAAATACGCACTAGTTCACAACACAAGACCTTCTGTCTGTATTTATTTTCTTCTTTGGTTTTACTGGCAGACTACAAACTATTGTCAATGGTGCATGCTGCCACCTACTGTATCGGAGTGTGTAACATCCCCAGACACATCTGACCAATAAGCGGAGTGAAAGTCCTCACGTGGTTTGCAGTGATGCGTTTAGGATTTTTCTGTGTGTGAAAAGAAACCAAACCAAGGGGAAAACGCTTCAAGTCTACAAAATCATCAACTGATTCGGACCAGAGCAAACGAACTATAGCTGTGAAAACGCCTCACAGAGACTGGTCTAAGTATCATGACTGTTTGTGTTGCCTGTATCTTCATGTTTACATTACATCACAACATGCAGATCGCCAAAGGGGTTAGCTTCTCCACTACAACTTTTAAGCACTAGTTATAGCCCACTAGTAAACCTTCTAAACCCTAATACTACCTCAGCTGCCACTGTTGCTTTGAACGTTTTCCATACATTTTAGGAAAATTTTAACATCTAAATATACACCAAAGTGTTCACAATGTTGTTAGTGTTCACACACTGCAAAAGAGCAGTGTGACCCAATGTTTCGCTGTGTACATTCTTGTGAAAAGAAAAACAGGAAATTCCAATAACAACAACGTTTAATGTGAAACTTTCTCAACCAACTGCCCGACTGGGTTTCTCTTTTCTACTTCTTTTACTCTCACAAGTGTTGGTCACCTCTGTTCAGTTGTATACTTAATTAATCAGACAACTAACATCAGCCACTGTTTAATCAACAGTCTTGATGTCCACCCAAATCCCTAAGAACTGAACCCTCATAGACTTTCAGTCACCTGAATGATCATCATAAGTGGCTGAGTGAAGCTGTGACCCAACGCTGAGATAATCATTTCAAATGCAAAAAAAACATATATATAAAAAATTCGATAATCAATGCAGTGCCAAAAATGTACTGCTGCTGCTGATTTTGACTTATTGAGAGCTGTGTGTGTGTCGTGATGAGCCCTGAACTGCACTTTAATCTCCTTTAACTCCACTGACCCTGCAGGTCTAGCATTACAAACACATGTTGTGTGGACAAGTGCTGTGTAAAGCCTCAGAATCATGGCAGTTAAGTTAGCATTTTGGCAACTTAACACCACTGCAAAACCAAACATCTTGAACTTCCCACCTGCACGGAATAAATCTGTTATTTTAGAAAACTTGGCTGCATTCTGCTCCTGCTTTATAAATCTTTTTTTTTTCCCCCAATTTGAACCTTCTCACAACCTCAGCACCAGCCAAACAAAGGAGCTAGGAATTCACCCTGTTTTTGAAGCTGATCTGTAGTCGGTTTCAATACCCTTAGTGAGTCAATGTCTTGTTCCATTGATGGTTTCCCATTAGTGTACTTAATGAGAAGCTAAATTATGATATTAGGGCTATCTGTCAATATTCAAAGTCAGTGTGTATCTACTTCTGCACAAGTCAACAGCATCTGAGGACCTCATAATTGTAGCCAAGGTTAAACATATTTTTTATTAGCATTCAACAACTACAGCTAGCATCCATCTTGGCCATAGGCACACTATCAAAACCTCAATGGACCAGTGGTTGTTGAATGCTAACAAAATTATTGTCTTGACTACAGCTATGAGGTTCTCGAATTATACTATGCAGTACCATGTTTTAGCTTTTCAGAAAAAGAAAAAAGAAATCCTCACACAAAAGCTAGTGAAATGGAAGTTAACCCATTGGAGCCACCTAGGCTTTATTCAGACTGCAGGCAAATCAGATGTGTTTCTCAAATCAGATTTTTAAAGACAGACTGTCCACACTGTTATTTGCAAGTGATCAGATCGGATTAGTGTGTCCAGACATCACCAACCTATCTGCATGGGTTGTTGTGGTAATGACGTAGGCGTCAGTAGCTATGTACACTGGTGACACGGCTTTCCAACACAGAAGCATGAGAATTGGAGATCCATCATCTCGCCCTCCAAACAACAGTGCTGTCAAATCGCGGTGCAGAACGTCCATCGCCGAGTTTGTCTGGTGCGATGGAGGAGGCTAGTATACAGCCGCTCTGATGCCCTTCCGTCACTCTGGATTTCACGTCATGTTGCGACAAAAGAAAAGATTTGTGCAGGCAAAGCGTCTGGTCTGAGATGCATCCGAAGAAATCTGACTGGAATCGCAAACCACCTACAAATGTGGCATAGATCCAATTAGCAAAAATCGCATTTTATGTGTTTTTTTTCTGTCTAGACTTTCTAAAATCAATCTGGATATGCCAAAAAACAGATTTGGGGTGACAGTCTGAACAAGGCCTTATTTACTACCTTACTTTGGTACTGTAGACTTGAAACTCTACCAGCTCACTCAGAATTTCTACACCACCACTGAACTGTTCACTAGTTCACTGTTAATTAAAGCTTTGTTTCTCTTGGATCAATACAGATCAAAATGAAGAGAAGGGACACACCCCTTTGTAAGCAGCAGTCTACACCCTGCTTTGAGAAAGGTGAGTAAGTACTCCAATGTAGTATGAACAAAGTATACACAGGCACATACAAACTAACAATGGTCTCACTAAAGTAACACAAGCACAACTCTCACGTCCACTTATTAAAACATGCACCAAAGCAAAATGCCGTTCCAGTGTAAGTCAAAGTTAAATTAAAGAGTTCTACATTTCAGGCAACAACTGTTGTGGGTTTCGGTTTGTAGGTGAGAACAATGAAACAGTAAACCACGTGGGAAATTCCTACACCAACCCCCTGCATACTTTAAAGTATAACTTTTAACAAAAGCCTAGAGCAATAGTTTTGTGCACAGATAGTGCGCACCCCCCCACACACACCAACATGCGCGCGCGCACACACACACACACACACACACACACCATCAATATTGCCGGGTGCTCTGGCATTCAACATCTCCTTTTCTCAGTGAGACAAGCACTACTAAATGTGACAGCATGCATTTTACCTCTGAAGTCTACCAATACCCTACTACTTTTCAGTGGAAACCAACATATTTAGACATATTTAGCTCTCACTTTTAGTGAGACTTTGGATTGAGTTATTTTGGAATTCAAGGACACAGAGTTATAAGTATTGAGCGTTCCTTTCTGCGATAGACAGTGATACTCTCACTATCCAGAGTCTTTGCCATGCAAGCATGAATGAACTACATTAGAAACAGAGTTAAAAGGGTAACTACACACTCAAATTCTGCTAGAACGCCCTTTCCCAACATATTTAAAAAAGAAAATGCAATGGAGAAGTGAGGGAACAACTGTAGGAGGCGAGGTCTCGTGGCTGACTGACTAATAAGAGGGTGTTTCATTCTTTTTTGATATTAATTTCATTAAACAGATTAAGTCTCAACAGATCAACTCTCGCAAGGTTCGGTGCTGATTTGAAAAAGTAGATGGCGTGTTGAGCCATTTTCAACCCATGAAATGCCAATTTTGATAAATTTGGTAATAAATGTCAGTATTGACACCAGCATTGATGCGTTTCATCACAGTACATTCATATAATTTAGTTTACAGCTCAAAAAACACATTTAAGTGTGCAGTACCTGTTTAATCTTTTACTGTACATGACATTAACTGGGTTTCTCTTAATCCCCTATCAGATTAAGGAAATTAAGTTTCTCATTAAACAAATTAGTTTACATGACTTGTTATCTTTCTGCAGTAAACACACCATCTGTAGCAGCATAAAACCTTAAATGCTAGTTTAACCATAGAGAATTGTAGGGATTGTTTACTTTTGAGAAATAATGGATTCTTAAAAAATTCTAATCCAAATAATTGCCTCAGTAAAAACTGTTCACATTCAGTAAATGGCCTTTCTAGTCTTTAAATGCATGGCCAGTGGCCAAAGCTATTCTTAACTCTGTCATCTGGGAAGAATGAAGAGTTTTTCAAATGTACTTTCCCAGGGCTTTGATAGTACCTTAGAGCCATAGTATTTCATTCCCTCCTTATTGCCCCACCTCACAGATAGCCGCTAACATGTTAGCAGCCAGTTGTGGCATACCAGCTTGGATTAGCAGCCCCTGTTGCCATGACGCTCTCAACACCCTAAAATAGAGATAGAGAGGGACACTCAAGACAGCAACAACTAGCAGCTGTATTATACATACAGGCACCGGACCACAAACAACAGAGCAAAGCCTGGCTGTGGCAGTCGGAGTGAAAACCTAGAAGAGACGCATCGTAGATACTAGAAAGATACAGAGACCAGACCTGAGAACAGTCTTGAAAGTATGAAGAAGTTTCAGCAACACTTTAAAGTGTTCTGAGACCCAACAGCAAGTGGCAGACGTATCAAAATAGTGGAGCCACAAGCTAAGAGCTAGGGAGTCTAGAAGAGACAGAAGCAAACACATGAAAGCTGAAATACTTGATTCAACAGGCAGAGACTGAAAAAGCCAAACATGGCCAAAATCACAGCAGAAGGTAAGAGAGAGACAGAGATTCCTCTACTGATTATGGAGCTGTATAGTGACACTGAGATGCAATGTGATAACTTTTTAGAATCACTTTCTGAGTCCAAAAATTCTAACCCTAACAGCTGAAACAAATGGGTGCACATACTATTAAGAGCGAGTATTGTGAACTACTGAAGCATTTTATTGATGATGTTGTGATGGCTACATAAAAATGGTCTATTCTTCAAAAAAAAAAAAAAAACAAACCCAGCATATTAATTTCAATTTTATTACGTATGTTAAAAGACCCTTCGGACTTAGACTGCTTTGTGTAGGACGAGTTTCAATAATAGTGGGACGTAGGTCAAGGTCATACTAGAGGCTGCACAGCTGCCAGTAGGGAGTGTACACATGTCGAGAGGCTCATCAGGAATGACGGCTTCCGAAATGTGCTAGCCAAGGAGCAGTGATGCCAATGTGAGGGCAAATGTTAATGGTGTCACCTGGGAAGGCGCCAAGATTGCTCAAAGTTTTCAGACTGATAGAGTTGCATGTAAACCACTTACGATGGCGAGTCTGCAGCAGAGATGTTTGCCATTTGATACAATGGTACAGCATATCATGTCTTTTGCTTGTTGATTCAAATACCTCCACTGGGATTGATGCTGGAACTGGCCAAGTGACCTACACTGGCTGCAACATTCATATTATTAGTAACAGTGGTGACATGGCGATCAGAACAGCCAAGCATTTCCACTACTGATGGGATGTTGGATAGCAACAGTAGTTTTCACACCAGGGGGATTAAGCAAGCAGGGAAAGCTATTTAAAAAAACAACTCTGCTGTCCTTCATCTAGTCTCAAGTTTAAAAATAGGATCCTAGTTCATGCCATGGGTATGTAAGAGAATCAGGTCAATACAAATAAACATTACTGTTTTCCAACCAAAAGGACTAGAGAACCAAAATGATGTGGTTCTAATAACAAATGGTCAGACATTCCTTTTCCATTTACAGCATAAACTAGGAAAATCTGAATCATGGGAATTATCTGCAGATTCTTTGGGAACGTTTAGTTTACTGTTCGTGAGTTGATCTGGTTTAGAGTTTCTGCAAAAACGCTAACTCATAAATTGAGTTGAATAGAAAAATAATTTTGACTGACTTAAAAGATTACCTTGGAAATATACAGCAACAATGAAAAGCACATTTCTAAAAATCATTAGTCAGTAATGCAGATAAATTACAAATTCAATTCAGTTTTATTTATATAGCGCCATATCATAACAAAGTTATCTCAGGGCACTTTTTCCATATAGAGCAGGTCTAAACCGACTATGTTTACAGAGACCCAACAATTCCCACCAAGAGCAAGCACTCAGCGACAGTGGCAAGGAAAAACTCCCTTTTAACAGGCAGAAACCTCGCGCAGAACCAGGCTCTGCTTATGTTCATACCTTATATAGTACCTTAACTGCATGATAATGTCATGCTATTGGATTCAAAGCAACTAGATTTACTTAGAAATCGTTACACTCTTGTTTCACATCAAACAAAATAAACAGAGCGATGCACCAGCCGACAAATAGGAAGCGAGATCTTTTCATGTTTTCGGTTTTCTCTGTGTTGCATACGATTCCCAGTGCTGTGTTCCCAGAGAGAGTGACCCTTAGTCCCCCACACCGCCAGTCTAAAGACACCCAGGACAGAGATTAACTGTGTTTACTGTATCTAGCCCGACACGTTGGCAGAACACATTGCCAGCACCGAGTCAGCCACTCAAGACATGTTTACTGGTGTGATTTAAGAGGACGCGTTGCAAAACATGCCAAGCATATCCCTCACTTTAACCCTCACCACCCACTACATCAAATTCACATTCGTACGTCTCATGTTTATCTTGCTCAGTGTAAGAAATAAAAAATAATATTTGGGGGGCAACTTTTGCCCCCACCGTCTACAAAACTGGGGCATTTCCAAAATTTTGGGGGCACTGAAAACAGTAATTAGTGCATAAACCCAAATGAAAATGCATAATGTTAATGTAATCAGCACCTTGTGCATGAGTGAATAAAAACCATACTATTGCTGTTCCAAAGAGAAGTGTGCAATCATGTGGAATAAGTACGTAATTTAAAAAAAACACAATCACAAAACAGTAGTGAAACTATTTCTAATAAATATAGCGGATGGGAAGATTTGGAAATTTCATCTGGGGGAAAAAAAATCAGGGGTATTGAAACTCCAGGAGAACAGTGAGAGGGGGGCAAGAAAAAAGGTTTGGGAAGCAGGACGCATATTTTATAATTTATATCATATATAATATAGCATTAATATCGTTTTTAATAGATTATCAGTGTGTTTTCGTGCCAGATTTGGTCACTGCGGGCAGAGAAAATAGAACAGACGGCGAAACTCGGCAGAGCGAAAGCAGGCCACGGAGCTCTGCAGCGCTGCACGTCCTGTCTAACAGCCCAATTGGTTAACATGGGTGCCGAAAGGAAGCTGGCAGCGCTTCGCAGAGCGCCCGCCTCCTGTTTGAACCCGGCGTTATATGCTGGGGGTGGCGTTGGTGACGACTTAGGATTGACTTCTCTGGTAAGCTTTTTTAATGAGGTCCCGGTCTGTTGCAGCAGCCAACTTAAGTGCAGGTGCAGGATCACCTGGCCTCTGCCAGTCAGGTATCGTAACAGTAGTAACAACAGCGCTGTTTGTGCAAGTCTGTGTTAGAGACAGAAATGGAAATGAAATGAACTGAATGAAAATAAAATGATGGTTTAATGTAGAATTAGGATACTGGCCTAAACTGTTAAATATCTTTTTTCTCAAAATCTTGGTGGCAATTTTTGCCCCTTGATCACGGTTTTTAGGAGCAAATCTGAGATTTCTTGGGGCATTTTTGCCCTTGCCCCTCGCTAATTTCCGCTGATCTTGCTGGTATTTGTATTTACAGCCACCATTAAGATAATGTTATTTCTCCTTTAAGTGCTGCCACATTTCATGAGATGAAATGTAACATGTAAGCAAGTTGCTCAGATTCTAAAACCATGTTGACCTCAAACTACTTCAATAACTACTGCTGATAACTGCTGTCAGTAACTAATTCCCTAGTGATCACAATTATTCCACAATATCACAATGGAGCAAGAATTTGAGTAATTTAATCTTTGTTTGTGTATTTTGTCCTTTCCTTTGAATTCCCCACCCAACATTAAATTATGTGAAGTGGACCAGCAGGAGAATTGATATTTCAATTCTCCTGAAAACACTCATAAATCATAATTGTCATTTGGCAATTTGACTTTAGGTGTATATGAAATTAAGCTCTCTGCCCAACACCGATCCTTATCGTCATTTAAACTCAACCTTTTTTGGCAAGACAAAAAAACCATTCACTAAAACTCAAATTTTTCTCAACTCCCTCAGAAACGCCACGGCTTTTCCAAAGAATATCATTGAGTGAAGTGGATGAGAAGGTACGTCTGCTAGCAGAGAAGGTGTACGCCTCCGCTCTGAAAGAGGAAGACAACAAGAATGCTATGGCACTGTTCACCGTGCCGGAGGACTGTCCCATCGGTCTGCATGAGGACAGGGAGAGGGCGCTGCAGAAGGAGCTGGCTGAGCAGCATTCTCAGGAGTCTGCTAAGAAGTAGGACATATGTTTGATCATATATGCCTCTTTATGCACAGCCTTTGCATCTTAAATCTCCAACAACAGAAAAAACTTCCAATCTTTTGCAGTGGACCTTCGACAGATGTGAGCTTTTAGTTTTTAGGAGGGTGATGCTTGTCCTCTCTTGTGTGTCACTAGGAAGAAGAATTTCATGTTGAAGCGTTCGCAGTCTTTGCAGATACCCGTCAGTGGTGAATGGGCCCTGTCTGTGGTTTCCTCAATGCTCACCACAACCACACCTGAACTCCATCTCCCAAAGAGCTTTCCAGACTTCCAGAGAGTAACCATCAGTGGAGATTACTGTGCAGGGGTAAACAGGATTAACATTCCAGCATGTTAACGCTACTACACATAATATGAACACATAGCTTCAGACATCACCCTGCACTCAAAAATGGGTACCATCATTAAAAGAAGTGGCTGTACGCAAATAACAAATACATATGCAACAACCGGACAATAGAGAACAAGACTTAAAGTCTATAGCCATGGTAGAGACCCAGTGAGGTGTAATTTCAAACAAGAAAACAAAATGGATGAGGTATTTTATAGATTCTTACCAATATTGGAGCAAAAAAAAAACGGTGTCAGAGGAAAGGTGATGTTTTAACCCAGATTTAAGGGGTTTATTCTCTGTAACCTGGCAATTGTAGAATAATATCTAAAAACAATAATGATAAAACTGTCAATAGAGTAAAAATAACAGTTTTCACCTGAGAAAAGGACAGATATGAATGCGGACAGACCTGAATTTAGTCGTGTAACATAGTTTCAATGAATTATTACAATTCTAAAAAAGGACATTTAAGGACAGATTTCTTAGTGAAGAAAAACACAAAACTAAAACTTTTCCATTACTTTTCCAGGTCACAGTTGAGGATTATGAGCAGGCAGCCAAAAGTCTTCTTAAGGCACTGTTCATCAGAGAGAAATACTCCAGACTGGCCTACCATCACTTCCCCAGGACCACTGCCCGGTTCCTTCGCAATGCCAAAAATGAGAAGTGGCAGGAGAAGGATGAGATCTTGCCAGGTAAGGGGACATTTAGAGAACTTCCTCATTGGAAAAACTCTACAGATAACTACTAATGGAGGGTGGAAGATAAAGATAAAATGGTGTTGAGAAAACTGAAAACACAATATGCAGCTTAAATCAATTCACTTTTAAATTCTGGGTCAATTGTGGGTGAATTCAGCAACTATGGCGCCATGTTTAGTTCTCAACTGCAGCGACAAAGCGGTTTGAATTTGCTACCGCTCTGATTCGCGCTTCTGCCTGGCCTCTTCTCCATGGCAACGGCAGCCGTGGCTCATGGGTATTGTAGTATTTAGAGCCATGCCAAAATGACAGACAAAACATAATTTCTCAGACATAATTCCAACTGTCAGCCATAACATAAACCTATAGGACTGTTACATCATCTAGGAGAGTCTCGTGTTTCTATGTTAAGTAACATTAAGAATTGAAATGGGCATACACAATGGGAAAAAACACTTATGGCCCCTGCCACTTTGCAACTCTATTAGGGGCCATGTACTTTCATGCTAGACCTGTACAAGTGTAGCTGTTCCTCCAGCTCAAACAATCAACATTACGTTCTTCTTTGGGTAAGAAACAAAAACGTGGAGGATATGTGGTAATGGAGTTAACTGAGGATAAACTGTTTGGGTCCTGTAGTGAAAAGGATGGAGTATTGGCTTGGCTGTCAGTAAGCCACGATTAGCTGACATAATGAAGACTAAAGTTTGTGTGTGGATGGCACTCTCACATCCAAGGTCAGCAAAACAATTCAGACTGTGAGCAGAAAAAGCAGAGACAACTTAAAGAGACTGTGTGAACCAAGGTCAGTCGAGCTATTCCTGACTACAGATAGGGACAAGCTTCCAGAAGCTTCTCCTGAGTGCAACCCAGCATACAAGTGGTAGAGAAAGACATGTTATTGATTCAAGTAATCATACATAGTAATACTGTACATGGATATGACCAATTTGTACTGGTAATTTGTCCATCAAATCTACTGTATGTGTATATTACATCAGAATTAGTCTTTCAGTCATTTTTTGCAATTATCAGCAGCGACAGCCATATCTGTGAGATTGGTGGTAAAATTTGAAGACATCAAGCAAAGGAATGATATTTTGTTTGGATTAGTGAAAAGATTGTGATGTCTTAAAACGTAGGAACTAAATATAGTACATTTATAAGCTCAAAGGGTAGGAAGAAATAGTTTACAAAGAACATTATTTTTACAGTTAAGGATTTGTAGACGAAAGTGCTACAAAAAAACTCTGGAAAGCCAACTCCATTATGAACAGAGAATAAAGAGGAACTGCTTTATTCCTCAGTTCTGACTTTTAGCGTTAACATCTTTCTGGGCTGTTTACAGAACATGTTCCATGCTGTTTTATATATAGATCATTGCACAGCTGTGAATGATCAATGATTGAGCCCTCATGATAAACATCTTGGTTATATGGCAATACTAAAACATCACAAAACTTATGAAATGCCCTTGAGCAATACATAATGACTGTGTGCAATACATAATGACTTGTGCATATCTATAAATTCTATTTTTAATTGTGCTGCTATCTGTAAAGAATGACTGGGCTACAATATTGTTGTAACAATATTACCATGGTAAAAGAATAGATTATGATACACAATTTATAATCATGATTATGTAAATTAAGTATTTGAATATTTTTCATGATATTATGATACTGTTTTTGTCCATATAACTTAGTCCTATTGAAAAGTATTCTCTATAGTTTAAATCACTATGACTATTCTTCATTTGCCGTTTTGTTTATTTACTCCCATCATCCGTAGACACCTGGCCTTGTCCTCAAGAAGGGGAGGACCCATACTCCATGGAGGGCATTCCTGAGGACCTGAACTACGAGCTGCAGATGAAGGATGGCATAGTTAATGTTTACGACAATGCCGAGGCCCTGAAACAACAGCAGCCTCGCAGCCTTCCTTACCCCGACCTTGAGACCTTTGCCATAGACCTGAGCCATGTCCTCGCAATGATAGCTGATGGCCCAACGTGAGTACCCAAACGTTTTGAATATACTTAACAACAACAACAACAACAGGTCAAATGGACATTTTACACATTTTTCAAAGGGGTACTTCACAAGGTGGTGTAAATAGTTTTCCCTTCCTGAACTGTGGGGACAGTTCGCCAAAAGCAGATGATTTGTCAGCAGAGTGGTGATGAAAAGTAGTTTCTAAAAATGACATATCTTATATTTTCCTACATGAAATGTTTGGCTGATCTGATGTTGTGTTGCCTCACAGGAAAACCTACTGCCACAGGCGCTTGAACTTCTTGGAGTCTAAATTCTACCTTCATGAAATGATGAATGAAATGGCAGAGCTAAAAGAGCTGAAATGCGTTCCACACAGAGACTTCTACAATGTCAGGAAGGTTGGTTGGTATTTTTCCACTTAGTTCAGTATGCAAACAATTAATAACTTAGTAGAAACTCTTAAACATTATGTAATACAATTCATCTGGCCAACACTGCTTCAGCCTGAGCCCTTAAGATGAAGGGCTGTCTCACTACAGCAGATGTTATTTCTATGTTTAGCACCTTCAGTCTAAATAAACTTAAGTTTATGGATCTACTGTAACTTGTCCAATAAAGTCACGCACATTGTCACTGTTTGCTTTATGTCAAACACAGGTGGACACACACATCCACGCTGCTGCTTGCATGAACCAGAAGCATCTGCTGAAATTTATAAAAACCACATACCAGACAGAGGCAGATCGCGTGGTCTTGGAGAAGGGAAGTCAGAAGATCACACTCAAGGAAGTCTTCAGCAACCTTAACATGGACCCCTACGACCTCACCGTTGACTCTCTGGACGTGCACGCTGTAAGAACAAATTCATAACTGTCAAAGTTCTTGAAACAATTCCAGTATAATTTCTGCGAGGCCTACATCAGGTTTACTTTGTAGAATTTATCTAAAAAGACTATGTACTTGAGGCAAATAGATCAGGTAATCACATAAAAACCCCATGTGCCTGCCAAGAAGTAATTTGTCATTTGCAAATAGCCACAGCTCATTTCACTAACCTGTTCTTATTGACACAAGGATGCAATTATGGGTGTTCATGCATTTCATATGGTGTTACGCAATCACTTTCTACGTTCCATGCAAGGCCCTCTTAATGTGTAATCTGAAAATAATCAATATAGTCACTTTGTTGGAATGAGAATGTGCTCATCAGTACATAAGATTCACTCTCTCACACGATTTACTCTCCTAGGGAAGACAAACATTTCATCGGTTTGACAAGTTCAACGCCAAATACAACCCTGTGGGAGCCAGCGAACTGCGAGAGATTTACTTGAAATCAGACAACTTCATCAAAGGAGAATACTTTGCACGTCTCATCAAGGTGTAGTATGTTAAAGCATTAATATTACTTTAAAGGCCCTGCACACCGGTGTTTTCATTTATCCAGTCTAATTAGATTTCTGCTCAGGTTGAAGTTGGATGTAGCCTAGCTGGAATTATGAGAGGTTAACAAACTCCATGATTCAATAAGAATGATAATGAGGGTCAGGGAGATATCAATGAAGTACTGTACCATCTTCAAAAGAGGTCTAATAGGCTTTTTTTCCACTGAAGACATTTTGACATGTCACTGTACAAAAAGCACACATGTAAATAATGAAATTAATGATGGCTGAATTCCATTTTGCTGCTTCAGTTTCAGGGTCCTGCTATTGTGCATGCTGCTTACTGGGACTCCTGAATAGAGTTATCATGCTTTTCCTTTCAAAAGGTCTGCAGTGAAAAAGGCCTATTAGACAAAACATGTGAAAATACCTCTGTGGCTGTACCAAGCTGAAGTTCAAATTAAATTAAATTGTCATTTAAATATAAAAAAATACAGCTGATATTAAATATTTTTGGGGGGATCGGTGCACAAAAAAAAAAAAATTTGGGGAGATATACCGAAGACTTTGGGATAGGTTGTAGATGTCTTGCACCCACTGGTGGTGGACTACTGAATTGTGACTAAAGTACATGAAGTTTCTTTAATGTCTATAATGTTTCTTTGCATAAAGTACACTTATACAACTTTGTTGGCATTTAGAAAAAGCGCGGATGTGACAGAATTATTTGTTATCTCTCTAGTGTGCAATTACAGTAACTTCTGCTTCTGCTTTTTCAAGAAACACAACCAACTTCCTGTGGTTTGGCTTCTGTTTCAGGAAGTGGCCAAAGATCTGGAGGAGAGTAAGTACCAGCATGCTGAGCCCCGTCTGTCGATTTACGGCCGCTCTGCCAGTGAGTGGCAGAACCTTGCAACCTGGTTCATCCAGCATAAGATCCACTCACCCAACATGAGATGGATGATCCAAGTTCCCAGGATCTAGTAAGTGCTCAGTGAAAGTAGAGGGAAACTATGAGACAGCAGGCACATTCCTTACAATAAGATAAACACGGTTCTATTAGCACAAACGGGCCTGGGTCCATTTAAATGTGCTAGGGCTCTTGTAGGGAAGACATTTTTTAAAAAAGCAACATGACACCAATTGTTACAAAATGATCGTAGCCATATATAAGGTTACTAATAAACCAATGACTCATCTTCACAATTGTTATACTGTTTCTTCTTTTAAACAATGAGTGATGTTATTGAGGAAGTTTATTTAGGATCTAGATTTTTGAATTTAAACCATCATATCTGTGTCCAATTTTGCATTTTTTCGAGTCACAGATTAAAAAAATCTTGAGTAGAAAAATTCTAATGTCAGTGTTGCCAAAACTTTGTCTCTAAACTTGTAAACTCACGGTCAATCAAGTTAGGAATAATTACATTACTCAATAGGCTGTTCTGAATAAGCACACAATTGCTTAAATGTTTGTGTTGTTTGTATGTGAAGACGATGATTTGATTCCTTTTGTCTTGCAGTGACATTTTCAGGTCAAAGAAAATAGTACCACACTATGCCAAGATGCTGGAGAACATTTTCCTCCCCCTCTTTGAGGCTACAGTCAATCCACAAAAGCACAAAGCAACACATGTATTCTTAAAATACGTAAGTACTTTTATTAAGGGTGGACTTTCATTTCCCTTTTAAAGTGAAACAGAAGCCAAATCTGTTAGTTTCACCCATATTATTTGCTGACATTTAATGACACTTATTTGGGAACAGACTGAGCAGACAAAGTAAAAGAGAAAGTTAAACTTCCTCCTTTTGCATTGATGAAAAAAACAAATCTGTTAACATCATCTGTGTTGTCCTGTAGGTGACAGGATTTGACAGCGTGGATGATGAGTCCAAACACAGCGACCACATGTTCTCTTACAAAAGCCCAAAGCCAGAGGCGTGGAACACAGATGACAACCCTCCCTACACCTACTACCTGTTCTACATGTATGCCAACATCATGGTGCTCAACAACCTGCGCAAGTAAGTCCTGCATGTTTGTGAATACAACAATCTTGGTTTTATGAAATCAAACACCAATCCAATCAACTCCTCAGAGTCATGTCACTTGCCAGGTACAAGAAAGTCTTCATAGTAATGTACACGATTTTAGAGGCCAGAATCATATCCATCTTCTGTGTTTTGCAGGCACACATGGGTGGGGAATGGGTGGTGCACAATTTTTTTTTTATTAATTAATTATTTTAATGGTTAATGTTACACAAATGCCTACTGGTGATCTCCAGGTGATGGAAACACATTAATGCAGTTTCTTTTGCTGCCTTTTTGGAAACAGCTTAAAAGAAATAAACTTCATGAAATGCTACATATTTTACTACTGGTAGTACATAGTATGATTATTTCTCCCTCCATAGGGAGCGAGGACTGAACACCTTCCAGTTTCGCCCCCACTGTGGCGAGGCCGGCTCCATCACCCACCTAGTTTCCGCCTTCCTCACGGCTGACAACATCTCCCATGGACTCAACCTCAAGAAGGTGCAGTCCTGAATTCAGGGTTTGATACTCAAGGTCTTTTGATTGCGGATAGCTCAAAGTGCAGATAGATGATATTTTTTACTAATAACTACTATAATCATCCCTATCGTTTTACTGCCAGCAACACAGATACTAAGTAGTAATGTGCTAACCCACAAGGGTTTGCTTGTTTTAATGTTTACACTTCAACTCAGAAGCAAGCATTGCTTTGGCATCTCACAATGAATGCAGTCGCTGGTCAGAAATAATGACAGAAAGACACGAAAACTAGACTACAACCTGCCACTCCACAGGACAAAGGACCTCATCTCTAAATGTTTTTGATATTTTTATGAGAAAGGCAATGTTCACTAAATTATGAGCTTTGAAAAAGTCGCTTTGATTCGTAAACACGCTTAAATGTAACCTGCATTTTTGTAGGTGGCACTCTTTTCTGTGTTCAGCCATAGTGACCAACACTGTTCATACTTGCTACACAGTTCTGCTGTTTATTCAAAACAATGTTAGTGCAGACAGAAAACCTAAAATCTATCACTTGCAGTGGACCTGCAATTGTAAGGGCATTCGTGAACTGGATATAGGTTGAATCATTATGCTATTAATCACTTAGCAGTATCCTTTCAGACATTTATATCTATTAAAAAGCCCTTGAAATTAATATATAGCATTACTTGCATTACTTTGGTGTCTACACCTCCTCCTCCCCCCCAGAGTCCAGTGCTGGAGTACCTGTACTACCTGGCCCAGGTCCCGATCGCCATGTCCCCACTGAGTAACAACAGCCTGTTCCTGGAGTACTCCAAGAACCCTCTACGAGAGTTTCTACAGAAAGGCCTTTGTGTGTCGCTGTCCACTGACGACCCCATGCAGTTCCACTACACCAAGGTCAGAACCGCAGGAATGAGAATGGATCATATGATAATTTATTTTCCTCACCATCAGAATCACGTTTATCACTAATTATGGCGGAATAAGAATTTGGTCCAGAAACATCTGGGCAAATAATCAAGTAATCAGTATCAGTATTACGCACAATATGTGGTGCAGGAGTAACAGGACTGCACTTACGGTAGAATGCAACATGAATTGATACTTAGTAGGTAGGGCTGCACAAAATATTAGTTTTCATCAATTACTATGCCAATTATTTATTCAATTTATCATTTGGTTTCAAAAATGCCAATCACAATTTCCCAGAGCCAAAGGTGATGTCTTCATATGTCTTGTTTTGTCCAAAACCCAAAGATATTCAGTTTACTGTGAAATATGACAAAGACAAAGCAGCAAATCCTGTCATTTGAGCAGCTGGAACCTGAGAAATTGTAGCATTAGCTCGTACAAATTGGCCAAACATATCCACTTTTACGCATTTTAAACCTGATCCTAAAATGTACTTTATCTCTAAAATCTTCCTGGTAACAAGTTATCATAAATGTTCCATTTAACCCTTTCAGGAGGCCTTGATGGAGGAGTATGCCATTGCAGGCCAGCTGTGGAAGCTGAGCACATGTGATTTGTGTGAGATAGCCAGAAACAGTGTGTTGCAGAGCGGACTCTCACATCAGGTAATAAAGTCCAAGTTTTTTGCTCAATCATTTGCATGACTGGGTTTTAGGACCGGAGAAATTAGAAAGGGTGAAGAAAGAGGACAAAGCTAAAGACAATGTTGCACTCCTTTCAACATATTTTCCCATCACCCTTCTTATTTCCATTACAGCTTGCAGATAAGACTAGCTTTATAAAACTTTGCAGGCTGCCTAAAAAAAAATAGTACAATTCTTGACAATATAAAGAATTTGACTTTTTTTGGAAGCCTGGAAATTTTAACAAAGCTAGTCTTGTGAACTATATGTGAGTGAGTGATGCCAATACCAATAAATATTTGAAAATTTAAAAAAAAAAAACCTGATACCGGTGTATCAGCTGATTTTTTACATGAACATACAATATAACATACACTAACAGATTTTCTTAAGAATGATATGTACTGAGAGAGACATTTTACAGATAGATAAACTTGTCAGTGCTCTCTGGTGGACAAACTATCCAAAGATGATGTGACATGATGTGTTTAAATGGTCTCAAATATATTTTTGGCATTACTACTAGTTTTTTCTCTTGTCAGTAACGATATATCTATGGTAAGCGGGTCAGTATATTAGCCCATCCAAATTTATTGATTCGGCTCTACTTCATGTCAATGCAAAACAAAATAACCTACAGGCTGTACAAAACCTTTCCCTGAATGAGCCAAGTACTGGTTAAACTACACTACTGTATGTACATTATATCAGCCCCACCTGCATTATAATGAGAAGCACTTCCTCTTTTGTACAATGCAAGCCTCGGTTATCCAATTGTCCATCCCTTGAACCATGTCTTGCTACGTCACTATAATAAATGTAAACAGTTTATGGAATGGTCCAAATTAAATAAAACCTTTTGTTGTATGTCCTAATATAGAGGAAAAATATTCAGTCACACTGTAAGCAACTGGACAGCTTGTCCACAAAGACAGAGGTCAACAATTCAACCACACAATTGTTACCATCAGCCATGTCCCATGTTGAGGTCACTGAACCCCACATACTGAAAAGATTTTCACATCCGTGCAAAACATCTTTTTTTTTACCTTTTCACCCATAGGAGAAGAAACACTTCATTGGTTCCAACTACCTACAGGATGGACCGGAGGGCAACGACATTCGGCGGACAAATGTGCCACAAATCCGCATGGCCTACCGCCATGAGACACTGTGCAATGAGCTCAGTTTTCTTGTGGCCGCAGTGAAGGCGGACGTTGGCACTAGCACAACTGAGTAATTGACCATGGCAGCACAAACTGTGCTCAATTATGTCCTCGGGGATTAAGGGGCATAGGTTAGACGGCACATGCATTTTTTTTTTCCCTTACATATTCTTACCAAACTTTCTGACCCAGATTTAAAATAAGGGAATTCTTACTATTTTGTGTTGACCGTGGTGCAGAAATCTGGCGTGGCCTGCTTCATCTAAAAGCATGACAAAAAACTTTATTTTTAGACCGTATTCCAATGCTGTATTTATGAACTTTGCCAATCACTGTGTGCCCAATTTATTGAGGTTTATTTTTTAATGAAGGGTGTGAGGTGTACTTGCAAAATTGGATATATGAAATGGCATTAGCCACAAAGCCTGATTTAGAATTTACACATTCAGGAGCAGAATATAAAATGATTTTCTCCAAAAAAAAGGAGTTTCTTATAATTGCAAAGTTGGCACTGCTTGTGATTTTTTTCTGTCGCTTACATATATGCATGTTACAAAGGCCTTTATCTGGACTATAAGTCCAGGTGAAATGAAGTGTAGAAAAAAGAAAAAAATACTAATTTAAGGCTATGGTCAGATTTGCCTTTTCGTACTGAATTTAGTCAATTGCATGATTTTTCAGATGCGAATGAGAGGCAAGGCAAACATTCACAAAGACAGGTGCAAGTGTGACCGAGCTTTAAAACTACTTTAGTGAGAGCTTCGTGGAGAAATCAGCATCACAAATCCTTGTTATACTCACAACTGTGAAGAGACTAACTGATTAGAATTATTTTCTTTTTTATATATTTGTAATTTCTCAGGTTTTCATATGTAAATAAAGGCTGCAGAACAGTCGATAAGGTTTTTGCATCTTTTTTTCAACTTGTGTATGTCCATGAGGACATTTCATATAAATTTAGTTTGAAAATGAGCAGAACCTCTCAAACACTAAAAATAAAAGGCCAGTAACACGCCCTCACACTAACGTGGATATATCTACTTTAATGTTGGCAATCTGTAAGAGCAAACGTTTTAACTCCAGCCACAAATTTCCCCTTAAAACTTTTATGATCAGAGTGCTTATCATTAGTTTCATTACAAGCGCTTACTTCCTACGTCTCAAAAAAACCCAACTAATCATTACATAATTTCAGTGTTTAATTGCTTCCTAGCTGGTATTCTATTAAAACTAAAAAGGTAACAATGCTAACTTACATATGAGGGGAAAATTTCACATTTAGAAGGACGTTGGTCAGCAATGAAAGCAGGGGAAACTATAACATTAAGTTACTTTGGTTCTAAAAGTGGTTAAACATATTACTAATTACTACCTAATATCAATGTACCTAGTGTTGACAAAGCTTTGCTAACTGTAGCATCAGGTTTGTTTTAGATGGCCAACCTGGCACCAGTTCAATAGGGATTTTGAGCTAACTGGTGGCGTTAGCTAGCTACGGTTAGTGTTAAAACTATATTGAATAATGTATTCCATGTAGTAAAGACAAAAAAAAATAAAAAATAAACAGGCGTTTGGTAGATGGCTTTCCAACCCTGTGCCGACTGTCGAGTTGGCCTGAATCATAACGTTACAGTTCCTTTTCATAAACTACGAACAAAATGAGGTGACTTAACTTACCGTTAACGGACAAAAAAAAAAGACGGTGGACGCTGTCAACCACAGGTGAAGCCTGTTTCAGTTCCTCAAAAGTTTAATTTTGTACATGTTCGGCGGGCAAAAACACCAACAGTTGTAGCGAAGTAGCTAACTGTAGCTAGCTACTGTTCAATTAGCTAATTAACGACCCTGGGCAGGGAGAGCTACAGGTGCTCGTCAGTGCCAGCGGTCTGTTAGCAGTTAGCTTAGCTCTGATCCCGGACAGTTATAGTGCGTAGCTCGGTCTGTTAGCAGTTAGCTTAGCCCTGATCTCGGACCGTTATAGTGCGTAGTTCGGTCTGTTAGCAGTTAGCTTTGCCCTGATCTCGGACCGTTATAGTGCGTAGTTCGGTCTGTTAGCAGTTAGCTTAGCTCTGATCTCGGACCGTTATAGTGCGTAGTTCGGTCTGTTAGCAGTTAGCTTTGCCCTGATCCCGGACCAGCTCGGTCTTATAGTGCTGCATAAATAAAATCACCCACTTCACGTATTTAATGATCATAAAGTTGGTTAAAGGAAATATACTGTTTTAATGATGCAATGCCAATGTTTTTTTCCTATTAACATAATGCTGACTTACCCATATTAGAGGAAAATTATGATTAAAAAATGACACTAAATTGGTCTCATGTTTTGATTGCTAATGTGTAATTCATTCATTTTACATAAATAATTGCAAAGAAAATAATGGCAGTTTTTTTTTCAATAGCTTTCATGTCATGTGACCCAGTGACTCCAGATCAATACCAAAAATTAGTAGTACACTGGCCACATAGGATGCGCCTCTCCATACTGGATTTTTAGTGCTTCTTCTATTTTATAGAAATATTTGTATGGATAATTCATGATTTTTAATGAAAGTCACTGGGTCACATTACAGGGAAGCTATTGAAAAAAACTGCCATTATTTTCTATTAAATTATTTATGTAAAATAAATTAATTATACATTAGTAATCTAAATAAGTGTGCTACATTTGACCAATTGTTTAATCATAATTTTCACAAAAATAGCCAAGTCAGCATGAACGTAGTGAAAAAACATTGGTATTGAGTCATTTAAACAGTAATTTATTGATAGTCCTTGAACAGCCAGAATGAGAAATTATAAAAAAATATGTACTACATAGTTTCAATGTTACATCATTGATGCATGACAGTATTTAAGTTTTTATTGCTTAATATTGTCTTTGCATGTTATTATCAGTAATAGTCTACAACTTGTTTTTAAATAAATGCAAGAGATAAAAGACACTGTGAAGTGATTTCAACCTTCTTTCAATCCAACATAACACAAAGTCATAGAGTGCAAAAAAGTGAGTATCTCTTTATTATTAAGGATAATACAGTAAGGATCAAGTCATTTTATACACCTCCTTCTATACAGCAAGTTTACATACATCTGATCCTACATACATGTGTGTATGTGGGATCAGATGCTGTACTGTAATCTATTATGAAAAGTGGCACTGGAACCAAATTGAACATTTTCTCATTCTTTAAATATTAATGATTTTAAATACATTTTGAATGGACCACTCAGCAATGCAGCCACTAGATCAGACGGTCTCTGATCAAACTCATATTAAATTTAGTAAAGAAAGTCTCCTTCTGCCGCATTTTTTTAAATTTTTTTATGTCCGTCTCAACTGCTGTAAGGATTACAGCGTCAGACAATATTTTCCACCACAGATATAAAATCATGTGTTGTTGTAGTGCAAAAAACCCAAGAAAGCTACAGTGAGGTTTCAAAGTGCGATTTGTCAACATCGACAACCAAAAATTACTTTTGGTCAAATTAAAATCCACGTTTATTGTCTATTAAATGAACAGAAATGAAATATCTATTCAGGAAATAAAAAAGCTTATATCACGTTAGTCTTGAATAATTGTGTGAGTTACTGCCTCATCTGTTAATTGATCTAAATGTGATCAAATGCAAAACTGATTCACTTGCAGAATGTCAACACAGCATAATGCCAAATTCCATATCACTACAACTTTAAACAATGTAATAGATTTCAGTAAAATAGAAAGTATCACTCTAATGAAAATTAAGGTCGATACATTTTCACATTTTGTGAAATACTTCCGCATGGATCCAGTCCTCATAAATCACAACCACGTCCTCTTAAACTACAAAATGCTGCCTGTGATTTATGTGATCTGGAAACCAGGCCAGAAACACTTTTTTAAAATAAACATATTTTGTGGTTTTAAATTCGACTTTAATTCTACAAGAATTAATTTGTAACTGAAAAGCTGCCTACCTCAGTAATCAGTTATCTTTAACCTTAGGCATGACAAAGCAGAGCAAAGCAAAAACAAAGACTTGGGGAATGTGAACTACAGTACTTTTACAGCAATCAGATTAAAATAACCTTGAAAAAATGTTGGTGAACAACATAGATGAGAAATAGTAGTTATTTCCAACAGTGAAGAAGACACCACAGCAAGCCAAGTCATTAAAATCATATAAAACTTATTTAGTCCTGTACACCCAAAAGACTGTCAGTCAGGTTCTGAACTGGATCAGAACATCAGTTTATAACAGGTTCACATAACAGGGCTCATAAGGCATGTCATGTGGGATATAAACATGCAGGGTTACATTGCACAGACTACAGAACAGCTTTACAGGTGGAAAATAAATTTTGTTTTGCAGTTTGACTAGAAACTCTGTCTCTTAGATTTGCATTTAAAGCAGAACATTTTGGGAAATACGCTTATTCACTTTCTGGTGGAGAGTCAGATGAGATGATCGATAATGCTGTCATGTCTGTTTGTTGAATATAAAGCTACAGCCAGCAGGTGGTTAGCTCAGCTTAGCACAAAGACTGGAAACGGGGGAAAACATCTAGCCTTGCTCTGTCCAAAAATCCACATGAAATACAAAATCCACCTGCCAGCACACTTCGTTTCAGGTACGTTCAAACAAACGAGATAAAACGGGTTTATCAGTGAGCTTTAGAGGTGCTGGTATGATGAATGTGTTACCTTTGGATAGCGCCAGGCAAGCTGTTTCCAGTCTTTGTGCTAAGCTAAGCTAAGCGGCTGGTGGCAGTAGCTTTATACTTCAAAGACAGACATGAGAGTGGTATTGATCTTCTCATCCAACTCTCCCCCAGAAAGCAAATTAGCGCATTTTCCCAAAATATTGAACTATTCATTTAAATTTTGACTATGAATATATGAGTCATACTTATCAACCCTCTCTCCATACAAGGGCTGACCTTAGTTTGCCTCCTTTGTCTCAGTTTCTGTCCCATTCATATTAACATGAAAGGCAACTTCAACTTGGATCCCTATTATAAAGTGCTTGGTTAATCCCAACACATGTTGGTTTAAATCGACCCAAAATTACTGTATGACTTGTGCTGTTGGTTTATTATGTGTTAAATTAATAGAATGTAATTTATTATAACATACAAATACTGAATGTTCACTTCAGACAACGTATTATCACACACAGTTTCCATAAAGCTCCACATCTACAATACTGGGGTTACAAAGAGCATCCTGGGATTTTTTTTAGGACTTAGAGAGACAAGGAAGCTGTCACTAAGGAAACCCTGCTGGTTTCTTCTGCGTTGTTAGCTTTTTATGGGAAAAAATCTCTTCCTCAGTGACATTGTGTGTTGCAACATGTAAAGTCTACTTGGTACGGGTGGATTTCCTATGTCATCTACAGTAGTTGGCTCAGTGTGCTGTGTGTTAAGGCCTGTGTGGGTGGCCCGCCTCATCAGCCAAGTTGAGGATGTAGCCGGCTATGTCGTCCTCTGTGGGGAAATCAGACATTACCCACGATTCATTGGCAGCAGTCACTTGCAGGCGACATATCGGACAGTTTCGACTCTGCCCACTCCTGCGGAAACAGACGACCGTGTGTAATAATTACTGTTAGTGTTTGTTCATATCATGGGTGACTTAAACTTTTCTGTGACAAAATGAAACAATTTACAAAGCAAAAGAAGATTTATTTAAATCAATTCAAGCTTGATCCATCATCTCACCATTTATCAATGCACTTCTGACAGAAGCTGTGTGCGCAGGGCAGAATAAGGTCGGCCTTTCCATCCATGCAGATACAGCACTCCTCCTCATCTGTCAGCTGCTTCACTCTGCATTGGCACACAAACAGAAAAGTTTGAATTCTTTCCTAAGGAGGAAGGTGCCGCTTTTTCCAAAAATCTTATTTTAGAATGAAATGCCTGATGTTGGATGAATCTTGACGGCTTGCAATCAAAGGATTTGCCTGAGGAAAAAAATATCCTTCAGTGTTATAAAAATGCATGAAAATGTGAAGATGATCCCCTCAGCCTACCACAGCTCCTCCTATGGATGGGAATTCATCCAGGGGGGATCAACAGTCATTCTACTGCAAAATAAGTTGTAAAATCCATCATTGTGGGATATTTAAGAACCCTTTTTCTAGTATTGACAGGTGGGGTGAGTAGGACAAAAACTTGAATCTGCATTCATTGATTTTTTTGTCCACTTGGGGGCTGAAGCTTAAAACACAACACTGACATATTACCACCCTATAAAGATGTTATGGTGTTAGCATACAATTTTTCTAGTTACAAACCCAGCAGACACAGAGCAACATTAGCATTCATTTGGAGTTGTGTTTCTGGCCACCTGATGAATTTAAGAGCAACATTCACTCTCCTTTTAGCTCTGTTTTTTGTTTGGTCTCCGCCAACTCCTAATGTAAATGTAGCGACCATTAATCACAGGGTTGTCGGTTCGATCCCCAGCTCCTCCTGTCCGCATGTCAAAGACACAGAACCTCAAATTGCTCACAAAGGTAAGTATGTTTGAATGGGTGAATGAAAGGCAAATTGTAAAGTGCTTTGGATAAAAGCGCTATATAAATGCAGCCTTTTACCATCTACCAAATATCTGTCTCTTTAGCTGCTACTGTGTTCACCAGCTAGGTGCTACCTTTGTCCGTCTGTCGAGCAGGCAGTGTGTACACTCAGTTTATGTCAGCTTTAACAGCTGCGTGTGTAAACGGGCTGGAAAACAATTTTGAAAAATAGCTAGTTTGTCACTGTGAGCGACCCACTTCACATTACACATGGTCATTTAATCAATAAAAATACTGATCTTTTTTCCTTTTTTTCCTTTTAGGAGACCTACAGTAGCTGTGTGAACCCCAACACCAGGAGACTTGTAAATGTAATGTAGTATGAAATGCATTCAACCCATAAGGCCTTACGCAAAGGGTCTTTTGTATGAAACATTGAATGTAAAAGAAACTGTTCCATTCCAATGAAAACCCTTCTTTAATGTGAAAAAGATACACTGAGGTAAATACTGTCTTAGTCACGGGGTCTTTGACTGTTTTAGGGACTACTTCATGTGCACCTACCTGCCCATCCACATGCTGGCCTGGCAGGACTCTGTGGAGGGAAGCTGGGCAGACGGGCCCTCGGTGGCGCCCTCTGTAGACAGCACCTCAGCCGCCTGACTGGTGATGTCACGGTACAGCTGGATGAACTGGTACAGGTTCATGATGCGTGATGCTTCCATCATACCGTTCTCCTTGTTGATCTGGGAGGAGGCAAAGGCAATCACATGACTCATACGACACACTGGTATAGTATACTGTATATATGTACAAAGATGGGCGACATGACAGGTCCCCAAAAGTGCTGCACAAACTCAACAGTGTGTTCCCATTAAAATTAAACTGCAGAATCACACAACCACAATAGAGTACCGTTGGAACAAAATGTAATATTTCTGCGTGCAATAACTTCATACCCCCCTTGTCGTCCATGAAGACAAACACTGACTCACAATTGCCACACACAGAGAGAAAGTATTAGGCAGGTCTGCTTATCTTTTGATGCGAGATACCCTAAAGGCTTTGGTTATATTTTTTAGCACACATATTCACTCACATTTTTACATGCAAAACCTACTAGGCTTATCGCTGTATTTCCCTGTATACACTATTTATTATATAGAAGAGTGAGCTACAACCTCCCAGATAATAGACAATTTACACGAGATAGCCCAAGCAATATAAAAATGAAACTACGGGAAAGAAAAATGCCATCACTGAAACTGGATAAAATGAACAAAGTCAATAGCCAAGCTCAAAACAAACAAAATATGGTACTTATTAAAGTAAAGTACTTATTAAAAACTGTATTTATTGGTCACAGTTCGTCTCTCCTTGCTCATAAAACTTTGGTCCGTGTTAATTTTTTCCACCCGCATGTGTTTTTGTCTCCCTTACCCTCTAACGCAAAGTCAAAGGTGTGGGCAGATGCTCTTGTTGGCATGTGACGCGTGTGCAAAGGGCTCTTTGGTCTCACCTTTGTACAGAGGACCCTGACAGCCACCTTCCACAAGGCTGTGGCATCGGATCCTGGCTGCACCTCAAACAGCAGGTGCTTCTGCTGTCCAGTAGCTAGCTTGGCCGTACTGAGAAAGAGAGCCAGCAGAGAGAGGGTGTGTTCAACTCAATTAACAATTCTGCATTGTTTTTACTGCTATTTGCTGCAGCAGTAAACAGTACAGCATATGAACACAGCTACTACACATGCAAACAGACAAAAAGTAATGATTTTTGAAACATTGCTACATTTAGCTGGGACTTTTTCCTAACTTTAAAGTGTATTTCAGGCCATGTTGAATCGTTTATTGTGTGCACTCTGCAGTTTAGGTGCTGTTCACTCACTCACAATGCTCTGCTGTGAACTGGGCTTCATATAGTCAATACAGAGCCATCAAAAAATGGATCGGTTCAGATCCCAAAACTGCAGCTCAGCACTGGATATTCCTAGATATAAATGATATCCTGCATAACCACTTACATTATGCTGCATAAATTATACAAATGATATCTACATTCTTAGATAAACAAAACTTCTACATGAACACTGTGTCATTTCAAACAATTATTCTGAGTTTTCTTTTGTCAGAACTGAGAATATCTCACTTTAACCATGTTATCCTGCCTCTCAGTTACCATCTCCGAGAGCTAGTAAGATGGGCCAAATCCTAGCTGGTGCAACAGTATTGAAGGTGGCTGTGCAGAGTTTAGCTCTCAATCAGAATAGTCGACCCTTGAATCCAAAAAGAAAACCACTTCAATCCATCCAGCAGGTGTCAAGTATTCTTTGTGAGGTAACTCAAGTCAACATTCCTCTTCTCTCCACTACATTAAAGCAACTGGAAAACAGCTGTATGTTTGCACAATTTAACATCCATTATTCCTGATGGATGGCATTTTGTTCTGTTGAACAGCTAAAGTATGTGTCCACAACAGACTGTGACTTACACGTCGTTAAGTTCAGCCACTCTTGCCAGAAACTCCTCATAGGTTAGATAGCCGCTGTCGCGTACCAGTCCGGCGTGTTTCACCAGCTTCTCAGGCAGACGGGTCATCACCGCCTGACCTGAGAGCTGCTGGCCCATCCTGGCAGCAGCAGCAGCACTTACAAAACAGCACTGGCAGAAGGCTGCACCTCATTCAGTTCTGCAGAGCCTGGATGGAAATAAACAGTTAAAATTCAATTTTGTTGTTTACATGTGATAGTCTATATTTCTTTCAATCTAGCCTTTCCTCAGTCCTTATTCTATTTTAATCCCTGAAAACATCTGAGATGTGGGCTGTGATTGAAAGACCCGGAACAATCTAGAATATAGTATCTTAAACCTGACTGCTCTCTGATCAGAAGCTGCAGGTTTAGTATAAACACTGTTGCTGAGTCTTGTAGAAATGACCTAAATGCCACTAGAGGTCACACAAGTGTGAACCAAATTTCATATGTATCCCATTTGCTTTAATTTACTTTAAGACAAAGGGTTATTAAAAATCTGACAGGAGAAGCTAAGGAACAGCAAGCATGACATATAGTATTGTATCAAAAATATATTGTGTCAATATTTACTGAGTTTTGTGAGATTTCAAACTGCTATTATTACATTAGTAAGCATAATATTAACAGATTAGCTGACTTCAATTAGTATTTAATTAGCATAGTAAACTGGAAAACAAATTTGATAAACCAAAACCAATTATTAATTTAACCATTTCCTGATGAAAATCACTAAACTGAACTTACATTACACACACCAATTGTGTTGCCTAGTAATGTGATAATACACTACATGACCAAAGGTATCTGGACACCCCATATGTGATCGAGTCCCATAACAATGGTAATTAATATGCTACTATAACAGCCTCTACTCTTCTGGGAATGCCTTTACTTTGAGATCTTGAAACCTGGCTGCAGGAATTTGCTCCCATTCAGCCACAAGAGCATTAGTGAGGTTGGCACCGGTGTTGGGCGATAAGACCTGGTACACAGTCATCGTTCCAGTTCAACCCCAAGGTGTTGGATGGAGTTGAGATCAGGTCTCTGTGCAGGCCAGTCAAGTTCTTCCACATCAAACTGGGAAAAACATTTCTTTATGGACCTGTCTTTGTGCATGGGGCATTATCATGTTGACACAGGATGGAAAGGCATACTGTTGCCTAAAAAAACATTGCAGAGCATTAAGATTTCCAACTGGAGCTAAGGGGCCTAGCCAAGACCTTGAAAATCAGCCCCAGTGCAGACCAAAAATACACACATATTTATGGGTATGTAGCTCGAATATGTTTCAGTACATCTGAACCTGCTAGTTCTTAAAATGCAGTCACACTGAATTAAGCAAAAGCAACGGCTTCATCGAGCCCGTGCTAAACTGAGATAGCTAGTCAAGTGCCAACTAAAGTGAAAGTTCCTAACGGAGTAACAGTTGCTCTAAGTTAGCGTTATAATAACAAACACACTCTGGCTGTCACGTCAGCTAACCACAATAACAATGTAGCAGCAAGTATAAAATCGCAGTAAATAACAACAACCATGATGTAGAATTTGATTTGGTTTTGTTTATTGGAAACGCAGATAAACAACCAAATACATAACGTACTCGCAGGAACTGCACCTGTATTAGCTAAATTAGCATTATGTAATAACGTCCAACTGATCAGTAAGCTAACGGTGCGGACGTTAAATATTTGACCCGTCGCTGTAATGAACGGCAGCAATATTCTTGCTTTCAAAACACTTCAGTGGCTCGTTTAAAACACCATCATTTTAAATAAAAACCACCAATGAACCTAAGTTCAACACGACTTGCTAATCTTAGCGACAGCGTAATGCTTCTTAGCGGTAGTCTGCTAACGAGGAGCAGCATTACTTTGCACGTAGCGTTAACTGACCATTTAACACGCCATGGGTGAAAAAGCCAAAACCTCTCTAATGATAACACAAATAAATAGGATCCTCTGCCGTGATATAAGACAAAGAACTCTTCTTTTCTTACCAAACACTCAACATCAGGGGAGTTGGCGTTCAAACTTCACCGCTAGCTTCGCTGTTAGGTCCTGTTTGTGTTGACACAACACGGGCGCCGTTTGATGACGTCGCAGCGTGTCCACACATTTTCACTCAAACGCCACTTTGCCGTTAATGGAGGATAAATACTGAGTTCACTTCGCTGAAGTTTTGTAAAGATGTTAAGCAATATTTAGATGATTTTTAACTACAGCGTACAAAACAGTGTAATGAGTGTAATCCTCCTAATGAAAAATATAGGACTGATTTGATTATAAGTGAAACTTTGCAGTTTTTTGTTCAAATCGTTAAAAAAGGTCAAGACTGTAACACATAAAAATGTTCTACCTAACGAAACACAAAATCTCTGTAGCATTTTTATTATTATTTATTATTGTTTTTAAACTTTATTTTATTGTTATTCTTGATTTTTTTTTGTCACTTCCTGTATATTTGGTATTCTTATACGTAGCGTACTGGTTTGTTTATGGCGTATGATTGTTGTAGGCTACATTCATTTTCTTAAAGATGTTCCAAGATGCCCCAAACTGAATCCAAAATGCTGAATTAACAAGATTCAAGATAGATAATGTGAAAAATACTTTTTTTTTCCATTGCATTTACCAATATTTTGGATATGGCTACCTTAATTATGTTTTTTTTTAATTCAAAATGTCACCATAATTAGACGGGAAATGGTCCCGTTAAGCCACATTTTATCTTTATATTAAACCTAAAACCTAAAAAAGACAAGCAACCAGTCAAGACTTAAAGTTTATCTGAGCTAATGATTATAATATTTTGGACCTCGGTCATTAACCAGTGACTTTATTCCTTAAAATACAAACTTATACAATGCTTCTTTTTTTTTTAAATCCAATCAATCAATCCATCCAACTAATCTTATGATCCATCAACAGAATCAAGACACCAGAATATAGATAGTTTCATTTTGCCTGTTCACAAAGTCTCTGTTCTGTTGTTATTGCTTAATCTCTGAGATAAAACTATCATCATACTAAGTGGTATAAAATAGATAAGAATAAGAACACAAATCAATGTTTTTCAAACATAATTCTTTCCTGATAGTTGTTTTTCTTCTTGCCACGATACTCTCTGACTGGAGAGCATATAGTTCACTATCCTTTTTTTTTTTAAACTGCAGGGGGAAGATGATGGGAGATTGATTCAGATTACATATGGCTGCAGGAGGCCGAGGAGGCAGCAGGTGATAAAAAAAAACAAGAGGAGGTAGGGAATATAATGAGTAGAGAAATAGGCTGAGGGAAACTGGTTTGGACTGGAAGGCAGGGGAGCAGAACAGACCACATATAGGGACAGATATAAAGAGGATAATATGAGATTCAAGAGGAAGACAGTAAGAGAATAAAAAAAGATAGAAATGTGTATGGACTGAAATGTGAAGGAGAAGATGGCAGCTGAGAAGGATGAGGATGTTGATCTAATAAAAAAAAGAAAAGCGCCAGATTGACTTCTTTAACCCAATGAAGTGTCATTGTAACAGAGTTGGAGAAGTTGGGTGAACTTGGTTCTCTGTCGGAAAGTCTATTTTTCAAGCCGAAAACTCTTTTTGGGTTTGGCTCTATCTGTAGCCAGGCCATCTGTTTTCTACTGGCAACACCTGAAGCGGACTCAGTACAGGGAAGAGGCTGCAGCACACATGACACCTGTAACTCTCTGAGGAGGAGAGGGACATAATCTCCCCAGATTCATGTTCATATGTATGTTTGCGCTTTGTTTAGTTGCCTAATATTGTCATTCTGTTTCTCCATATGTCATTTTACTGTTGTTATTTCAGTTTTTTACTCTGTATACACATCTGTTGCATCCTGAAGATGAATCAGGAATCTTATCCTCTGTTGCTTTTCCTCAGGTTTCTTTCTGTTATTTTCATTAAATGTTTTGTTGGGGGGAGTTTTCCTTTTCCTAATTAAGAGTCTAAAGTATTTAGATAGAGGGTGTTGTATGCTGCATTTTAGGCTATATAAATAAAACTGACTTGACTTGACACAAGGGGTGTGACGCTCAAAGAGCAGGATACCGACTCGAGTAAATGTTTGCACATGTTTGCTCTCACGAGTTTAGAGACAGACAGACAGAAAGACTTCATAAAATGTAATAAATTAAAGGTAAAGGTAAGCACCAATGGGTTGTTTTGACCCAGTGTTGTTATTATTATTTTTATAACACTGTTGGGTTAAACAATCCCTTGTCTTGGGTGGTTTTCTACCCATTGGTACTGGGTAAGTAGTCAACCCTATTGTAACCCAGTGATTCTTAGTATGCAGTTAATTTAAAAGGTTAAGTTGAGCTGAGCTTCTATTTGCTGCCATGAAATGTAATAACCTGTCTCTCTTACTGGATTCAAATTAAATATAAACACTGGTATAATTTCATAGGTAAAATCATATTATTACATCATCTGCAATATATTATGTCAAATATGTGAACTAATAAAAGTAATAAAATAGACTTACAGTGCTATAAGTGGAGTCATAATATTCAAGTTACATTCACAATGGCCTGGTAGTCAACTATCTTTAGCCTTATGAAGTGAATATTGGCAGGTATTGTAATAATGTGATTCTGTTATTTTTTCTGACAATTTATGTGAGGTTTTGTTGCAATTTCAAACAAAGAACTGGGACATTTTTTATTACGTTTAAACAAGCAGCTGTTACAGAGATCGGTTCTTTGTGCCAATTCTTTGAATTCACCAGCAGATGACAGCAAAGGACAACAAACTTAAGAGCCGTACACGTTTTTAGGGAGCTAAATTCTCATAATACATCCATGTTCAGAGCCTATAATAATTTAGTGTATAAAATATCTCAGATGAGGCTTAATGCATAAAATGGAGAGCTTTCTGCAATAAGTTTTTAAAAAGAATGACAGGATCCAGCAGCTTTGTCATTACATAAAAAGAAATTCATCTGTTTGGTGGCGTGCCAAGCTGCAAACGCCAGGTCCCCTTAAGAAAATAAGGATTTTAGACAGAAGCTATTTCCAACACAAGTTAAATTGCCTCCACTCTTTAAGGAATCAAGTAATTAATGCCAAGATATTGCCAGCTGATTGTTGATTTGTAGGAGAAACAAGTCGCTTTACACTGTGTTTCAGTTTCAAGAAATTCATTGGTCATATTAAAAGTATTTTAAAGTTGTTTTTTTTTAGCATATTCTCACACTTGGACGGGAGATGCAATTACTCATTTTATATCATTATCAGGTCCTCAGGCTTGTTCTGGTAGCTCTACCTCAGCCTCTCACAAGTCCTGACAGAATAATTAATGAGCCATTAAAACTTTTCCTCCTTGGTTTTTTTCCTTTCATATATTTTTTGATTGTGTTTCACTTTAGATGTAGGAAACAGCTATTTAGTGCAGCACTGATCCTATCTTCCATCCACTGAGTCGGGGTGCATGACTTCCTAAAAATGTTAGCCTGACAATCTGACTGAGTTACCATTTCGTTTCTCTTCATTATTCCGTTTTACGTAAAACAGAACATTTACAAGAGTCATGTTCAACATTTTGAAGCTTAGATTCTGTGTAATTCCTCTTTCGGTGCCATGACAAAAGATAGCAATAACAAGTAATAACAATTTTATATACAATTTTTATATTTTCAGTTTAGGAAAAAGAACATAAGTATAAAGGCTCCATACTGTACAGGTCATTTTAATACATCACACTGAAAACATACAGTAGATCTCTGAACAACCCAAGAAAATATGGATTGCTTTGAATCCCAGAAACACATATTTTCCAGAAGTAGTCCAAAATGAACTTATAGCAACTGCATCCAAAATTAATACTGTACATACAGATGACAATTTAAAAACTTCCTCTGTTACTTGTTAAATTGACTTACAGGTTGTGTGGTCCATAAACTGATAGTCCTTATGATGAGCCATTCTTTCTGACTGGCAGTGACGACTATTCGTACACACTCGATGTCGAAGCCGATCTTGTGGTCCACATTGTTAACCTCAATGCTTCCGCCTTTAAACTCTCCTAATGTGATGTAGGATGTACACTGCCTCCCCTGTTTAGTTTCCACAGACTTCTGTCCTACTTCCAGAGCTCCGTGGCGAAGAATGTCATTTTGTCTGTCCTCTGTGCCTGTCGCAATTTTAATTCTGCTGATTTTAGTTGATTTATTAAAGACTATGACAAAGAAATCTCCAGTGCACGGAGGCTTCCCCCAGAAATATTCATCAACGATACTGCTGTAAGCCTTGGTGGCGTCATAGTTTTCAAAGACATT